>JARHVA010001974.1:0-170000 GCA_037957365.1 Torreya grandis | reverse complement strand
CCTTTAAAATAGCTTGTTCTAGCTTTACCTAAATCATATTTGATCTCCATTTTAAGTCTCCTAGCTTTGAATTTATCATCAACCATTAATCTTGATCTGGGTAATGCTTGTCATCCCTGAATGCTTCTAGATTATGAAAATTGTCATCCCCACATTATTTGTTTAGGTTTTACATTCAATCTTTATTTGGTTAATGTGTTTACATCATGTGGTGTCCTCATGTGAAATCTAGTTCTTTGACTTCTTGTCCTCATATGCACTATTGATATTTATCTGTGGTAGAATGCATGCCATCGATCCTACCCAACGTGATCAAATTTACACCATTGATCCTTTGGTTTATCATGATTATACCACTTTCCAATATTTCATCCAATCTTAGGATCCTCTGATTTGTTGACCTTGAGCTCATCATTGATCTTCGATTACATGATTTAATGTATACCATAAATCTATTTTGGCTCACTAACTTGAGCTATCACCTATGTGATATTGATATTTTATTTGGGTACCTGAGATCTTGCCACTTATTATCTCTACATTCAACCTCATGATCCTTTGAAGCTTTTAAATTCAAATGGGTATGTCTCATGGTTTTAACTTAACGACCCCACGCATGTCCCACTCTGATAGTTCAAATTTCAAAGCTTATATCTTGAGATAAACAAATAATCAAGATACCAAATTTTAAAAGGGTATTCATGGCACAAATAACATCATGTTCATGTAATTTTTTAACCTTGATTGACATCATAAGCATATATATCAAATGTGTAACTAGATTGACTAGTTTGTTCCTACATGACATGCTAGGATGGTTTGGTTCTTCTAGGCTTGTGCCAATAATATTTGGAACCATCAAGGCTTATGATAAACCTTTGAGACTTTGATACATCCTTATTCATGTCCTTAAATCCTATGAATACCATAGAAACCTGTTAGATCCTTACACTTATAATTCTAGACCTGTTTCCAAGATATTTGCTCATTCAATCAATAGGAACTATGCTTAAATTCTCACTCTACTCTAAGAATTCCATAACACTGATCCATATAGGTAAATTTTTATATGTAGGCCAAAATTGGCCAACATTTTTGGTGATATACTAGGGTTGCATGTTTACTATGCAAGAAACTAGTAGACTTAGCCTATCTATTGGGTATGGAGTCTCAAGTCTTCTCTCTCAAAAAACATGAAACTGATACAAGGTTTTCCCTTTCTAGAAAATCTCTTGAAGAAAAAAGGAACAAAATAAACAAAACAAACATTGTGGCCAATGTAATTATGGAAGGAAAAAACAAAATTGGAAAGACAAACATGAAATCTACTCTAATATGTAAAATATTATACAATGGTTGTAATCTCTATTAATAACAAGGATTTAAATGAATTACATTAATTAGGATGGGTAATACCTCTCCATCTAGTTGGGAAAGCTAAAAATTATTATGTTATTTACAATCATGGATCAAATAAGGACCAATCCACAAGCTGTCAAACTTGGTATGGTAACTTGGCTTGGCCTTATTTGAATCCCATTTGAGGACTAGATCCTCTTCTTTTAAGTTCATTTCTATGGCTCTCTTATTAAAGGCTTTCTTTAATTAATCTTGATGTGACTCTAGTGTCCTCATAATAAGGTCCCTAGTTTCTTTAAGATCTATGAGCTCTACCATCCTCACTCTCATAGGCTCACTCTCCATCAACTCAAGTAGATGGGCTAACTCCAAAATAATTAGTTAAAGAGAAATGGGAAAATTGGCTTCCCTTCCATATAAAAGGACATACGGTGAGTTTCCAATGGAAACTTTAGGAGTCAATCTATCATCCCACAAGGCTATCCTTATCTTTGTATGACATACTCTCTAGTTCTCTTCCATAGTCCTCTTGATAATCCTTATCAAGTTCTTGTTTTTGGACTCAATCAGTCCATTGCCTTAGTGGTAGTAATTAGATGATGTTCTAAGGTAGATGATCAGATAAGGTTCGCATTCATGTGTTCTCATGCCAAAAAATGCTAAGGCATTATTTGAAATTATTTTAGTTGGTACACCAAACCCAGTCACTATGTTATCATAGAAGTCCTATACTGCTATTTCATTAGCTTCTTTTAGGGAAATTTCTTCCACCCACATGATAAAGTATTCATTATAAGTGAGCACCCATTTGTGTCCCCCACTAAAAGGTGGATTGATCATTTGTATGAAGTCTAAACCCCACTGCATGAAGGGCTATTCCACCTGAATTGGGTTGAGAGGAAGGGATACCAATATTTGCTTTCCTACAAATAGAGCACTTTTTTGGTACTTTTTGACTCATGAATAGGAATATTTGAAAAGGTTGGGTCAGTAATAACCAAATATAATTGATAAGGCCACCAATTTATTTATTTTATAGCCTCATCCATACCTAGTATATATCTTTTTCTATGTAGATACCCATAACCATCCATGACTCATACAAATGAATGAATGAATTTATGTGTACATATATACACACACACACACACACACACACACACACACACACACACACACACACACACACACACACACACACACACACACACACACACACACACACACACACACACACACACACACACACACACACACACACATGTTATAAATTAATGATGCTTTTTATTTGATTATATTATACTTGTGTAACTTTATTTAAAAATTATTTAAAGCATAACATAAGGTTAAATGAATCTTGCTTGGGCACAACACTTATACAGAAGCCCACAAAAAATATTGGCTTCCACCTATAGGTTACCCATAGCCACTACTAGTTTCCACCTATAGGTTACCCATGGCAACTGTTGGCTTTCACCTACAAGTTCTCTATAGCCACTGATGGTTTCAACCTACAAGTTATCTGTAGCAACTATTGGCTTTCACCTATAGGTCACCCATAACTACTACTAGTTTCCACCTATAGGTTGCCCATAACAACTGCTAGCTTCCACTTACAAGTTTCCTATAGTAATTGTAGGTTGCCTGCAATAACTATAGGCTTTCACCTATAGGTAGCTTATAGATTCTATGTAAACATAACTATTATTGTGATCATATCTTAAGGGCACATCCAAATATCTTAAGAATCAAGTGGATGATTGAAGAGGATCCTTTATAACTATTATACAGACTCCCCACATGCAAAGAATCTTGGATGTGCTACCAAAGATCAGAAAGACAAGGATAATGGAAAAGAGACAAAAAGAAGTAAAATAATAAAATAGTATACATTGTCCTTAACACAGTTAAGTCTAAAACAAATAAATTTTGTTACTAACCACCTAAAATTTGATTGGGGCAATTCTTAAAGTATTTTTACTTTTCTTATTTTTGTGTTTTTGGTTAAAGCTAATAAACTAACTTCTATATTTAATGGTAGAACCTAGATTAGATTAGGGGGGATAGATGGTAATAGAGTAGTATAATTGTAGAAGTTATTGTATTCTAAATATTTTAATCTTCTATAGCAATATTTAATTGCTACATATTTGAGTAATAATAAGGTTGATTCTGTAAGAAGCTTTTGAAAGTCTCTTAGAGAAGGATTAAAACTTAGTTCTGAATGAGAAAGGCCCCCTCAAAAGGAGTTGCAAAGAAGATCCTAACCCTCTTTAGTTTAAGTGTGTTGTGTAAGTTTATTTCATTACTAGTTTGATTATATAAATTATGATTCATGTGTGATTCATAAGTGTGAAGTATTTCTATATTTTTATTATATTATTTTCATAGTATAACTATTTGGTAAATTCAACATAAGTGCATTGTAATACAACTAGTAAAGCAAGTTAATCTATGAATCAATAATGCATATATAATGCTGACATCTTTGAAAAGCATATGCACCCTAGGTTGACAATTAATGTTAATCAGAATCAAGAATCTAGCAATTAACTAGGTAATAATGTTAATAATGCATATATAATACTGACATCCTTGAAAAGCATATGCACCATAGGTTGACAATTAATGTTAATCATAATCAAGAATCTAGAAATTAACTAGGTAATAAGTCTACACAATATTTTGGCACCATTGTCAGGGAGGGTGTCAATTATTATTTTTTAGATCAATTATTGCTTTTCAAGATTGATTAATGCACTATCCTACCCAGCCAAGTAAGTTAAGTGAGGACACTATAGTGTCTTATACTAGATGTCTAAGTTCTTAGATGTTGATGGTGCATAATATTTTTGATGCACTATCCTATCCAACTAGATAGGTTGAGTGAGGGTACTACAATGTCTTATGCTAGATGTCTTAGTTCTTGGATGTTGATGGTGCATAAATTTAAATGTCTCTTTAAAAAATTATGATTTACTTAGTTAATCTTTTTTCTTAGAATTTAATTTCCTGCAAGAGTGATTTACTTTTCACAAAGCGTGCCTTTCATTTCCTACTCTCTATGGTAATTTTCTTGCTTTCATTTCCTA
The DNA here is from genome assembly GCA_037957365.1 of Torreya grandis. Taxonomy (NCBI): domain Eukaryota; kingdom Viridiplantae; phylum Streptophyta; class Pinopsida; order Cupressales; family Taxaceae; genus Torreya; species Torreya grandis. Next base: position 165,549 of record JARHVA010001974.1, on the reverse strand, counting down.
ATTTCTAGAGTAGTTTTCCTACTTTCAATAGATAACTTTACTTCTTTCTAGAAGTAAAATTTTAATTCCAATCATTTTGATTTTTGCACTCCTTTATTTCTTTGCATTTTTTTTTGCTTATTCTGAACAACCCCTTAGAACACATGAAAAATACACTAACCCTATGTAAGAAGGGACATGATAGCTAAAGGAGTGGCACAACATTTATGTAGAGAGAAAGAGATTCTCGAGGGATATTCTTTCCAAACAAGCCAAAATTTTTTATTAGGAAAGAACCATAAATACCTAAAACTAAGAGTCCTGTTAAAAAATACACCATAATATAGAAGGCTCTTATAGAAGGGAACACTACAAATTGAAAGAGGAAGCTTGTAGAATAAGTATTATTGGATTTGAAAAAGGAAATAGAAGTGGAGGAAGAATTAACTGAGTTGGTAAGAATAAATGAGAGAGAATAACTTCATGAACTAAAAAATCTAGAAAGTAACATCAGAACAAAATTGCAACAAAGCTTTCTTGAACAAATCAAAGAAAGCTTAGAATAATCTTCATATTTCTCATTTGGTAAATAGACTGTGGATTGGTAGATAAATGTTTACTTTCATGCTAATGAAGGGATTGATATATAATTTGAAGACATGATCTTGAGTACCTTTGATATTTATATCACAAGAAAAGTCATCATGAATAGAGAAGGAGACTTTATGGATGACAACAGGACTCTAGACATAGTTACTTTTGAATTTTTTATTTCAGATACAACAAGTGTAACACAAATGAAAAATATTCTGCTCTCAGCCTTACCCAATTTTAGAGGTACATTATTAGAAGACCCAAACACATTCTTGTTCAAATTTGATATCCTTTGTAGAAGCTATGCTTATAGGTAGGATGCACAAAAATTGAAACCTTTTCTTGCCACCCTCAAAGACTTAGCACTCAACTGGTTCATGAGACTGGGTATTAATTTAGTCCACACTTGGGAGGACATGAAAAATAAACTTCTATCTTAGTATCAAGAATATAGACAAAGAATAAATTATAGAAGAAATGACATCTTCATGATGATTTAAGAAGGGGATGAATCTTTGGAAGACTATGTTGAATGGTTCATTTTTAGTGTAAAACAATTCAAGCAAAATGTACTAGGAGAAGAGCCTCTGAAACTCATCTTCCTAAAATGAGTCAGATATTATTGTATAGAAGTCTTGGAACTAATGAGTGGGGGAGATATCTCTCATTTACCATTCATAAACATCAATAAATTGAGCAAGTATTATTCTAGGTCTACCATAAACAAAGTCAGGGGAAATAAGCTTCCATTGGTAGTTGCAAGTGGCCTATCAAAATATGAAGTTAGTACCATAAGACATGAAATAGGATATCATTAGTCACTTGGACACCCAACTAGATATATTTTACTTAAGGCAAAAACAAGTAGCCTTGGATCAAGCTTTGACCATTTATTGTCTAGATTGTAAGAAGAAGAAAACAGATTGTAGGTGTCACGAGGTTAGGGTTAAAGTAGCTATCATCACAACTAAAAAACCAAAAATAGTAGAGTTACACACTATAAAAGGAGATGGAGACTAGGTTTTCTATGTTGCACAAAGAAAGCCATGGGTTTAATGACCATCTCATTTAGGTATGGGATAAAATCCACCTTTTACAAATTTAACCTCCTTTAATTCACAATTTGCAAATACTACTACCAATTAGACTAGTCCATGGATGAATGTCCCACCTCCTAATTAAAACTAGAAGCCACCTCAAAGAAGCTACCCCACCACCTCCTAGAAGCCTTCACAAAATGTATCCCCACCTTGGATATAAGGTTGGTAACCATCGTAAGACCCACCCTTCACAAACTAGTGGCAATAGCCTTAGAGACCCAATCAGTCATGGGAAAACCATCAAAGAGGATTCCCTCCACAAAAACAACAACAAAAACCTCCTACTCTTATGCCCAATACACAAGCTACACCCAAGCCTAACCATCTCCCTATCCAACCCATGCATAATCTTACAAATAAGTCAGTGCAACTGATATCTAGTACTGAACCTATTTAGTACCCAACATACATGGTGAATATCCATAAAGTTTACCTACATTTAGGGAAAGTTATACCACCCCAACCCCACCCATAATAATAGAGTCATATCAGGAAAATCCAGAAGATCATGCTAACCCACCTTCACCACCACAATAATTATTTGAATCAATAAATAAAGCTATTAATGAAATAACCCCATCATTTCTATAAAATCTTAGCCTTCAACACCATGTAATTGAGCCTGAATTTGATTTCATAAGATAACTCAATAATCTCTATGTTAAAATTCCTCTCTTCCATGCCATAAAGGATGTGCCTATATATTTCAAAGTTGTTAAAGAGTTATGTCTACATAAACCTAGAGGGAAGAAGAAGTATCTCAATACAGTGCATGTGATTGGCCAGCTAGCAGACATTATATTAGGAAACACCTTACCAGAGAAATATTTAGATCTAGAATGCCTAGTAGTAACAGTCTAGATCCATTACCAATAGCTATCCAATACATTGATAGACCTGGGGGCTAAAATAAATGTAATGATAATTAAAACCATAAATAAACTATAGTTGAATAATATTCATCCCACATATACAATGTTACAAATGGCTAATAGATCTATAGTTAGACATAGAGTAATTAAAATTCTTGTCATTATTATAGATTTTTGGGAGTATTTTATAGATTTCATTATGCTACAATCAAATTCTAATTTGGGTAGATACCCTCTTATCTTAGGATGACCTTGGCTTGCCACAACTGATGCCTTCATCAATTGTAGATTAGGTAACATGTTGATATCCAATGAAAACTACACTAATAAGTTGGTCCTGTATCATCTAGCATAACTAGCCTTGGCAGTAGATCATATATTATAGGATGAAGAAGATGAGGTAGACTAGCCTCCTTGGATTCTTGTACTCACCATAGACCATGCATGCACCTTGGTTGATTAGGAAGAAGATACAATTCTCTCCAATGTTCTCCAAAATAATTACCAAACTCATTCTATAGATCTCAACCACCTGTAATGTGTTGAGTGCCCATTTTCTATCCTCTAAAAAGAAGATAATTTTGATGCATTTGTACAAGAAATATTCCATTAGCTACTGTCTCATAAATGTATCCAAACTAGATCTACTATCAATCTATAAATGATGAAATCACTCTCAAAGCAAATTGAAATCTCTCCAAGAAAAATATTATCTATTAATAACAAGTTGGAGTCAAATGAGGAAAAATGCCTAGTTATCTTGTTGCATGCAAACTAACATGATTTTGCATGAGAATATGAGGATATGCAAAGAATAAACCTAGAAACATGCACATATAATATCTATATCAAATAAGAGTTTCAACTAATCAGACAACCATAACATAGGATGGATCTAGCTCTTAGAGAAATAGTTGAAGTGGAATTGTAAAAACTTTTGATGGCTAGATTTATATATCCCATCTCAGATAGTGAATGGGTTTCACCATTGGTAATTATACCAAATAAAAATAGAGAATGGCATGTATGTATAGATTACAAGGAACTTAATTTACAAGGAAATTAATACAATAACTAGAAAGGATCATTTTTCTCTACCCTTTATTGATAAAGTATTGGCCACACTAGTAGGAAAGAAATATTTTGCCTTTTTGGATGGCTTCAGTGGTTACAATCAGATTATAATTTCTCTTGAGGACTAGGAGAAGACCACCTTCACTTGCCCATAGGGTACTTATGCTTATGCTATATTACATTTTTGGATGTGTAACACTCCTATAAAATTTTAGAGGGGTATCATAAGTATCTTTACATATATGGCCAATAAATGTGTAGAAATATATATGGATGACTTCATTGTTTATGGAAAAACATTTGATGAGTGCCTGAAGAATTTGGAGAAAGTGTTGCAATGCTGTCAAGAGCATCATTTGTCTTTAAGTCAAAAGAAATGCTACATGTTTATGATAGAAGGCATTGTCTTAGGTCACCATGTATCTACTGAAGGCATTAATGTTGACCCTATAAAAATTAACATCATAAAAAACTTTTTTGTTCCTCAGAAATAAAAAGATGTCAGGAGTTTTTTAGAACATGCTAGTTACTACAAGAGATTTATTAACAATTTTAGTAAAGTAGCAACACTATTATTCACTCTCTTGACTAAAGATGTTGAATTCATATGGACTCCTACTTGTGATACAACCTTCAAAAAATTGAAGGAATTATTGACCATCACCCCTATTATACATGGTCTTGATTGGAAGCTTCCCTTCCATATTCCCATAGATGCTTTAGATACTGCTCTAGGAGCTGTGCTAGGCAAAAAATAAGAAGTACTTAATTATGCTATATATTTTTTAATAAAGAACCTATATTTAGTATAATTAAATTACATGATCACTAAAAAAGAGTTCTTGGTAGTAGTCTATGCTATCAACAAGATTTGTCACTACATAATAGGGTATCAAGTCTTTGTTCGTATAGACCATGCAACCATTAGGTACCTTATGAATAAACCATTTATCCTAGGTAGAGTGATAAGATGGATGCTATTATTACAATAATTTTATTTGACTATTGTAGATAAGCCTAGTAAGGACAATGCCATGGCTAAATTCTTATCACAACTGTAATTCCCTTAAGAAGATACCATAGTGGATGAATCATTTCCAAATGAGCACCTATTCTCCCTCACCATTACCACACTTTGGTATGATGATATTTCTAATCACCTTATAATAAGGTTAATTACACAACACTTCCTCCCTAAATAAAAATAGCTTTGATTTAGAGAAGTGGCAGGTATTCATGGCTATTTGGATTCCTTTTCTATACTGGGCCTGACTCCATCATCAAAAGATATCTTAGAGAAGATGAAGTTTTAGATATCCTTGAAACCTACCATGTGAACCCTATAGAGGGAACTTTGTAACCAAGTGTACAACAATAAAAATATTGAATACATGATATTATCATCCCTCACTCCATAAATATGCATTAAGGTATACTACTCATTGTGATAGATGTCAACATATAAGGAGACCCACATGTTCAGATGAGATGCCTTTATAGCCTCAAATGGTGCTCAAACTATTTGAAAAATGGGGCCTAAACTTTATAGGACCTTTTAATCCAAAATCCAACAACAAAGAGTACATCCTTATATGTACTAACTATGTCACTAAATGGGTGGAAGTAAAGGCTCTTACACATGCCAGGGATGAGAAGGTGGCAACTTTCCTCTATGAAAAAATATTCAAAAGATATGGTGTGCCATGATAAATAGTCATTGATCAAGGACCCCAATTCAATACTAGTTTAATTACTATCTTGGTTTAATAATATGAAATTAGTCATAAGAAATCAACTCCATATCATCCACAATCTAATGAACAGTTGGAAGTCACCAACAGGGAGTTAGAAAATATTTTGACCAAGACTGTTAGTATGTCCCATAAGGATTGGGAGGCTAGACTTCTTGAAACTATTTGGGATTAAAAAAATCATGTGAAAGACCATTATAGGCTTCACCCCATATGAGTTATTTTATGGGAAGAAACCTATCTTGATAATTGAATTTGAGCACAAGACCTTACGAAAAACACTAGAACTTAGGATGGATATATATGAAGCATAGAAAGAAAGACTTATGTAACTAAATTATTTAGATGATTATAGATAGTATGAATTTTAGAACATAGAAATTTTACAATAGCAGTGGATTGGATGGAATGATAGGTACATGAAGACCAGACAATTCAATGCAAGAGATTGGACCCTTCTTTTTGATTCAAAATACAAGAATCACAAGGGCAAACTCTAGACTAGATGGCTTGGTTTATTTGAGATTGAGCATTTTTATGAAAATAGAGTAGTGTAACTCTAAACCATTGATCTAGTAATATTCTATCTACTAGTCAATAGCCACAGACTAAAGTTGTAAAAAATGCCACTCACTTAGAAGGAGTTTACTAGACACATGTGCACATAATTAAAAAATAGATACAATGATGTACTGGATCATCATGATGTCTCACCAGATAAAGGGAGAACTATCCAACACATAGATTAAGAAGGAGAGGAGGACATCTTGGCCCTCCTTTGGCATGAAGGATGAGAGCGTCAAATGGTCCTTGACTAGTTACCCTCACAACTGAGTTGGCAAGGACCTAAAATAAACATTCTACTGCAGGTACTAGTTAGAGTAAAAAGAATACCAATAATGAAAACCCTTTTTAGGCATTGTTGGTATTTTCTAGATATAAAATCAGCTTGTTTGCTAGCTATAACTAAAAAATGGGCCTAAATGGAAAGCCAACTTATTAGCTATTTAGGGGTAAAAATCAAAATGGAAAATAAAAAATCATTCTAAGAAAAAATGTTCATCTTCCTTCAGTTGCCATGGGCTATTCTATAGCTACTAAAAGTACCTCCCTCACCATTGTTACAAGCACCTTTGTCAACAAGGGTATTCCTTTAATTGATATAGGATATTTTTTAGCTACTATGAGCGCATTCCCCATAGCTGGGGAATAACTTTGTAGTTGCTATGGGCACCACCTATGGTTGTTGTAAGTACATCCTAATACCTCTGTAAGTGCATACAGGTTAGTTTTTCACAAACTCTAAAATATGGCCTTGGCTATGGGATTTTGATCAATTCATAGAAGACACTAGAAAATCTAGAGGATGAGTGAAGGAGAATTAGATTAGAAAAGTCAAAACATTGCTCAGGCATACCCCTAAATAAAAAGGTAATAACCACAATAAAGGCATACACTTTCAATCTCCATTTGAAGTGTTGTAAACTAGAATTTATGTCTATAGGGACATACGTGAACCAATTTTAGTTTGTGATAATTTCATGGAGATGATTTCACTTTGTCATAATGAGATCTAAGATTTTTGGGAGCACAGATCCCAAGTTTGAACACCTTTCCAATTGCTAAAGGAAAAATTCACTAGTCATATAATCCATAGGGAGTAACATAGCACATAGACAAATCATCAACATGCTCATGTATAAGAAGATCACATAGAAAAAACACCCTTAGATACCCTATTTCATGTTCATACAACACCTAAATTATATAACACAAAAATTTGTAGTAACCACCTTATGGTAGGAAGACAATAATATCTCATCCAACTACAAGATCCCTACTCCATTTCCATACAGGCTATCATGATTACATGCAGGTTGCTAAGGGCATTATGGAAGGATAAAATCCTATTATCTCATGGTTACTCAATGGGCCCACTTCAGTCAAGTTATAACTTCTAGTAAATCATTGCATTTTGGTAACCACTCACATGCATACACTCACATGCAAATCCTTTATGTAACCCTAGACAAACCATCAAAAGGTATGCCATATATTTTGGTTATAAAAAAACATTTTTTATTCTTAATATAGCATGTATTATATTGAAAATCATATTTAATCATTAACAAGTTATTCATTAAGTCTTGTCTCAACTCACATTCATACCTTCATCATGACCTCATCCTTTCTCTTTCTATCCTACTCATTCCACATCACTTGGGGATAAGTGACACCTCATGTGGGAGGGGGAGAATGCTACAAGAAATCAATATCATCACTCTAAGATAGTATATATGTGTAGATTGAATGCCCATGATGACACCATATAATCAATAAGGAAAACAATCAATTTTATTATTTTTACTTGTGTGTACAACCCATTCAAATAAAGTTGAAGCATGATATTACCTGTAACCTATAACTTACAACTATATATCATCATTATTAAAAAAAACCTATTTTGATACAATCAAAACTCTAGTGGACAAATTGAGTGTGTTGATAATTAAATATTGAAAGGGTCATCAGATTGTTAAACCTAGCTAGAATGGGAGGGTCAGTTATGAGATGGGAATCCACAGATCACAGGCAACTTCAAGAAGACCTAGCCAACTATACTAGCTTCAATAGAGTTGGATGGACCACTTATTTTGAGAAATTGTAACATTTATCAAAACCCCTTGTTAGGGAATTTATAGAGTCCTTTATAGGAGAGCAAGCTACCATATATGACATTACATTTCTAGTCACTAAAGAAATGGTAAGCTAAGCAACTAGGCTGCCAAGTATAGGAGAAAACTTGCAAGACAAACCCAATGGTCAATAAGTTAGATAATAGTTATGTCAAGGAGATGAAAGAATAGTACTAAAGAAAGGTGGTGTGGATAGACTTAGCTTACCTATAGCTTGGAGGGAGGTAGCCTCATACATCATCAAATATATGACTTGTGAAGGAAGGTTATCTCTAAATTATACTCTCCAATTTAAATTTTTGAATCACTTAAGGCATGATAGGACCATTAATGTTCCAAATCACCTATAGAATATTATAAAAAAAATGTCTAATGAATAATAGAAGGGGATTGAGAAATCCCTATCTCATTATTGCCTGATATGGTTAATAACTAAACATGAAATGAACACGATTGGACCTAACCTCATTTGGGAACAATTTACAACCATATAGAATGGTGAACCTCAACAAGAATAAGGAAATAATGGAGAGGAATCTCATAATAAGTAGGCCCAATAGACTACATAAGAAATTACTATAGGTACTAGTGCTATTAGACAGCTTGTAGCCACTAAAGGTTCATCTAAAACTACTATAGATAGAAGGAGAAGGACACTAGTCCTACTTCTTGATGACATAGAGGAGGAAAATCCACCCACACAAATTGAGGATAATATTCCTTCTCCCACTATTTCAACTATCTCCTCACCAAGGATTACTATTGTATAGGAAGAATAGGTTCCAATAGCCATCACTCCTAAAAATAAAAAGAAAACTAAAGAAAATAAACCTTCTGTATCAAAAAGAAGGAGACCTCCTCCTAAGAGATCTTAGAGAATTAAGAAATATAAGAAAACCCTAGTATCCTCATCCATAAACATCAATAAGGATGAAAAGGAAAAGAAAGAGCGCAATATTTGAAATACCTTTGATGGGTTTGATATTTTGGAATGGTATACTGAAGAGGAATCTACTAAGGAAGAAGTACATTCACCTAAGCCACCCAGATTCACTGAGGAAGACCTGGATCTTCTCAAACAAATTGGGTACATAAAAGAAGAGATAAGAATGATAGATCAACCTATAGAAGAAGAAGACTTGATTGAAGACAATATTGTAGAAGAAGTATAATAAGAGATAGATACTCATGACTAGGAGTTCCAAAACTTGGAACAAGTTATGAAGGAAATATATAGGCTAAATAATGAGATAACAGAGTTGAAAGATAAGAGAGGCCTAGAAACACTTTTGGAGGCAAAAAATTTTATAGAACCATCTATGAAAAGAGAAAGGTTATTGGAGGAACTTGTAATAACTTATTTTGAGGAACTTGCAATAACTTCATCTACCTTAACCAAAAATATCATTAGTGTACCCTCAGAGGAACCTGTAGAAGATAATGATATGGCTTTGGTACCTTTCTATAATATATTTTTTCCTACATTAACCACTTCAAAAACACATACAACAAAAGAACTAATTGATGTGAATCTTTAAGTTACCAAACCCATAGAAACTGATGACCTCCTATTTTTTCTTAAAGAAAAATTTGGTGATGATGAAACTTACCACACAGAGTTGTTAAAAATATTTAAGGTATATGTTGAAACAAGAGAGCAACAAGATGACTTAAAAGAAAGAATAAAAATGGTTCAAACTAGGATCAATTATTTGAAAGAAATTATTACTAAAATGCATGAAAACACTAAATTGTTAATGGAGTGCAGATCACCTTCTAGGGTGTATGCTATCTACTTAAAGAAAGATGGCTTAAATTTAGATATGATAGGATATATAATGATCATTACTACATGGTTTGTGACATTAAATATTGATTTGAAGTATATAGACATGTTGAACCTAATCTCCAAGCATAGTTAAGTGAGTTTTGGATCTTATCAAACAAATTGGGTACATAAAAGAAGAGATAAGAATGATAGATCAACCTATAGAAGAAGAAGACTTGATTGAAGACAATATTGTAGAAGAAGTATAATAAGAGATAGTTACTCATGACTAGGAGTTCCAAAACTTGGAACAAGCTATGAAGGAAATATATAGGCTAAATAATGAGATAATAGAGTTGAAAGATAAGAGAGGCCTAGAAACACTTTTGGAGGCAACAAAATTTATAGAACCATCTATGAAAAGAGAAAGGTTATTGGAGGAACCTGCAATAAATTCATCTACCTTAACCAAAAATATCATTAGTGTACCCTCAGAGGAACCTATAGAAGATAATGATATGGCTTTGGTACCTTTCTATAATATATTTTTTCCTACATTACCCACTTCAAAAACAAATACAACAATATAACTAAATGATGTGAATCTTTAAGTTACCAAACCCATAGAAACTGATGACCTCCTAATTTTTCTTAAAGAAAAATTTGGTGATGATGAAACTTACCACACATAATTGTTAAAAATATTTAAGGTATATTTTGAAACAAGAGAGAAATAACATGACTTAAAAGAACAAAGGAATAGTGCAGATCCTAAAGTTTTAGATGATGAGGTAGATTTAGCGCCTTCTTGTGAAGAACCCCAAGATCCACAAACTGAGGTGTATAAGGAGGTTTCTGTTGAGAATGGAATTTCAGAAATAGAAGGAGATGGGCAGCAAACCGATATCAAAAATCCTAAACAAAGGATAGAAGAATTGATGGATTCATCAAAACAAGTCATTTGCAAACAAAGGATAGAAGAGCGAAGAGGAGATGCTGATGACAAAAGTGTATATGAAGAAGGAGAAATATTGGCTGAAGAAGTAAACAATTCTGAAGTGGGAGATGCTCTCCTTTCTTAGTCTAGGGAGGCTGATATTGTTATCCCTTTGGAGGAGCTTCAGGAGAACCAAAGAAAAAGGGGAGAAAAAAACACAAATACCAAAGGAGTAGAAACAAGAAGCAATAAAAAAGACCAGAAAACTAAGGCGAAACTGCTTGTTATTGCTAGGGATACTCTTGGAAAAATTGAAGAACAGTATTGAAAGATGAAACCGGATATTGGCTCTCCTGATAAACCCGGAAGAAGACCCATAAGGAAAACTAGAGAGCTAGAAAGTTTGTAGAATATTGCTGATGGCAGACAGGCAACTATTCTGGATTTTACCCCTAAAAATAGATAACTAGAGCATCTTGTGGGATACTAGGGGGTTGTTTATTTTATGGTTTTATGAGGTTATCTTGGTATAACTTGTGTCTGTTGCTACTTTTTAGTAGGTTTTAGGATGGACTGTTCTGGAGCATGGTTATGCTTTTATCATTTGTTCCTGTTAAAGGGTTTTGGGGCCCCTTCAAAACCTGTTTTTACCTTAATCTAAAACATGACTTAAAAGAAAGACTAAAAATGGTTCAAACTAGGATCAATTATTTGAAAGACAATATTACTAAAATGCATGAAAACACTGAATTGTTAATGGAGTGCAAATCACCTTCTAGGGTGTATGCTATCTACTTAAAGAAATATGGCTTAAATTTAGATATGATAGGATCTATAATGATCATTCCTACATGGTTTGTGACCTTAAATATTTATTTGAAGTATATAGACATGCTGACCCTGATCTCCAAGCATAGTTAAGTGAGTTTTACATACACTAGTATGTTATACCCCATGACACAAATTGGAATCCAAATATATACTTGGGGGATGTCCAACTAAATGCATTTACTTCATATGTCCTTAATGAAATAGGAAGAAGGAAATAGGTGGAGGAGTATCAAGAAAAATAAAAAGTAGCTACCCTAATGGTTAGGGGTAAATCAAGTAATCTAGAAGTTGTAATATAAGAATGGATCTCCTTCATGAACTCAGGTACTCCATAAGCATGGGTCATAAGGAAATAAATAGAGGTTTAAAATCACTATTTGAGTCTTATGGAAGGAGATAGAGAGAAAATTTTTATTTCTTATTCTCATAGATGGGTAGAACTCTCCGATGCTTTGAAAAGAAAGGAACTGATTCCATTGAAAACCTTAGAGAGGCAATACACATTGTATACATGTATATTGATCTTGTTAGGAGGAGAAGTATAAAATGATTGGGATTGATGTTTCAACCACCTATGTTTTGGTTCCCAATTCTGGACTGGGAGGGAAAGGTCATTGCTGACAGAGAGTTAGAAAAGAAAATATGGAAGAACATTGATGATGCTAAAGGTTTCTATATCTTTGAAAGGATAGGTTGCACTGAGCCCTATATTTAAGAAAATTATGCGGTTTTAAAATTTATCCAAGGCTTGCTCAAGGTTGAGCAAGAGGTTAAGTAGGGGGGTGTGATGAGGCCACCAATTACTTTATTTTATATCCTCATCCATACCTAGTATATATATATATATATATATATATATATATATATATATATATATATATCTGTGTGTGTGTGTATTATGTAAATCCCCATAACCATGCATAACTCATACAAATGAATGAATGAATTTATTATTTTGTGTGTGCATTGATATATATATATATGTATGTATGTATGTATATGTTATGTTATAAATTAATGATGATTTTTATTTAATTAGATTATATTTGTGTAACTTTATTTAACAAATATTTGAAGGGTAACATAAGGATACAATAATCTTGTTTGGATACAACAATTATAGAGAAGCCTATAACAACTGTTAGCTTCCACTTATAGGTTACCTATAGCCACTATTGGTTTCCACCTTAAGGTTACCCACAACAACTGCTAGCCTCCAGCTATAGGTTTCCTATAACCACTACTAGTTTCCACCTAGAGGTTGCATAAAATAACTACCAGCTTACACATACAAGTTGCCTATAGAAACTATAGGTTGCTTGTAACAACTACAGGTAGCTCATAGCCTCTACACAAAATAGAACTATTGTTGTGATTAGATCTTAAGGGCACATCCAACTATCTTAAGAACTAAGTGGATGATTGAATAAGATCCTCCATATCTATTTTATGGACTCTCCACATGTAAATAATCTTAGATGTGCTACCAAAGATGAGAAAGATAAGGATAATGGAAAGGAGATAAAAGGAAGTCAAACAACAAAATAGTATACATTATTCTTAACTGAGTTAGGCATAAAATAAGTAACTTCAGTTACTAACCACTTGAAGGTTGACTGGGGAAGTTCCTAAAGTATTTTTACTTTTCCTAATATAGTGTTTTTGGTTAAACCTAATAAACTACCTTCTATATTTAATGACAAAACCTAGATTAGATTAGGGGGGATAGATGATAATAGAATAGTAGAATTATAGAAATAATGCATTTTGAATATTGTAATATTTTGTATCAATCTTTAATTGATATAGATCTAAGTAATGAGAAGGTTGATTCTATAAGAAGCTTTTTAAAGTCTCTTGAAGAAGGATTGGAAATCAATTTTGAATGAGAAAGGGCACCCTTGGAAGGAGTTGAGTGAAGATCCTGAACCTCTTTAGTTTAAGTGTGTTGTGTAAATTGATTTAATTATTAGTTTGATTATATAAAGTGTGATGCATGTGTGATTCATAAGTGTGAAGTATTTCTATATTTTTGTTATAATATTTTCATAGTATAACTATTTGGTAAATTCAACATAAGTTCATTTTACTGCAACTAGTAAATCAAGTTAATCTATGAATAAATAATGCATATATAGTGTTGACATCCTTGAAAAGCATATGCACTTTGGGTTGATAATTAATGTTAATTAGACTAAAAAATCTATAAATTAAATAGATAATAAGTCTAGACAATACTAATCACCTTTACTACTATTAATATTGAAGCAAAATGGCCTCCTACAAGTCCATCATGGAATTGTTCCAAGATCATTATCACTTGATTATCATTAATGCACCTAAGAAGCACTATATTGAGGTCTATTATAAATATAATACCATCAACCAATCCATAAAGTATGGACTAAATTATAAAATACCTTCTCTTTTCCCTATCCATACCTTGATGACACTCAGCTGTTATTAAGAAATGTGCCATATCTTGGAGCCAATTATTGTGAGGTGGAGGTGCATCCATTTATGAGTTGTCTTATGTCATAAAAATAAATTATTTATCTTCCTTAAGGTCATTAACCATATGATAACATAATCCTTTGCCTCTCACTAGCTTAGTGACCTTAATCTCCAACTCATACTTCATGACCTTGGTAATCTAACCATCTATCTTCTCATTCAAGTCTTTTTTAAGAAATAAATCCCTCACTCTAGAATGAGACACCATAAGATGAATCTTGATATTGGAGAGCATTGGTTTGAACTTTTTGAGGCTTCTAAAAGATGAAAGGACCTTATTTTATATAAAGGTGTACCTTACATCATACCCCTCAAGCCCTTGACTAAAAATTACAATTGGCTATTCAAGTCCTTTACCATTCTTCTACATCAACATAGTTGATATATTTTAAATATTGGAAAAGGTGTAAAATATTAAATCCATTGAGAAGTTAGAAGTTATGAATGAGGGTGCTTGGGTAATGGCCTGCTTGATGGCCTCAAATGTTTTTTACCTTCATTTGACCAAGTGAACACCTGGTTCTTATTTAAAATGGCAGTGATGGGCTTGACCAAGTTTTAAAAGCTAGGTATAAACCTTCTCACAAAGTTTATTCTCCAAAATAAGCTTTGAAGTCCCTTCTTGTTCTTGGGTAAAGATAGTGCCAAGATGGCACTTATTCTATTAGGGTATATTTCCAATCCTTGCTTTGACACAATATGTCCCAAGAGTTTACCTTCATGAACAATAAACACACATTTATTAGGGTTAAGATATCCCATAATCTCCACTTCTTTCAAAGATCAACCTTAGGTGATCCAAGTACTCATTAACCCTCTTGGAGAAAATTATGATGTCATCAAAGTGGACTAGTACCATTTGATTTAGTAATCCTTATAAATCTATATCCATTGATCTTTAAAAATTTACCCCAAAATTTTACAAGCCATAAAGCATATTTTGATAAGCATATGTGCCCCACATTGTGGTGAAGGTAGTCTTATATTGATCTTCTTTTCTTACCAACACCTAGTTATAACTTGAGTACCCATCCAAGAGGGAGAAGAATTCTAAACCAAGAACTATTTTAAGGAGTTTATCCATGGTAATAATATTTTAAATATACCCTATTTAGGTCCTTGAAATCAACACACAATCTATCTCCCCATTCTTCTTCCTTGAAAATTATAGGTTGGCTACCCATGAAGAGTTCTTGATGGGAATGTTGATCTTGGATTCAATCAATTTAGTCAATTCTTTTCCAATAAGCTCCCAAATTTTGGGGTTGATATGCCTTTGATTTTGCCTAATAGGTTTGACATTAGCCTCTAATTCTATAGTGTGTTGGGCTAGCTTGGGATCAAAACCTCTCAAGTTATTATATTCTTAAGCAAAGATTTCTACATATTATTTATAAATATTGATGAAAGCATGCCTTTAAACCTTAGTTCTTACCTTTATAAGCTTAAGTAGATTATATTTAAGGACAAGGACTCTTTCATAGTTATCCTCATTAGTTGACATCACTACCTTGTCCTTTCTCATATGGTCTCCCTCATGGAAAAAACCTTATAGGGTGACCAACCCTTTAATAAGTTTGTTAGACCTCAGCTGAATAATTTTATTTGCATATTGATGTTGAAATTTTTATTGGTTTAATGAGGAAAAATATACTTCCTACTACATAACATCATGAGGATCCCTCTTGATTGTGGTTAGTTGCTCTCCAAGTGACAAATGGTTACTTTTGTCTTCAAATATTTTACACAATGCATTACCTAAATAATCCCATGATGTTATAGAGTTATCAATAGGGTTTCTATACTAGTCCAAGGATTTAACCTTGAAAGAGATAGATAATATCCTAATATCCATATTTTCTTTAGTTATGTCATGAATATTAAAAAAATTGGCTATATCTCTAAGGTTCTCAGAAGGGGTTGTAGATTCATCTCCTGTGAAGTAAGGGACACTCTTGAGAGTTGATACTATAATAGGATCATACTGATGGAGGTCTAAAGGAATTTTACCATTGAAATCCACAAAAGGAAAAGCTCTGGGGCCTACCATGGGAATGAAAGGGGCTAAAAAATATGTTCTTGCAGAGGTAGATTTTGAAACTAATTTAGGGGGAGAGATTCCTCTATATGGATGTGTATTAGAAAATTTTAATATCTTCATTGAGTTTAAATTTAATTCAAAAAATTAAAAAGGAATACCTCTAGAAGCTGATCTTGTAGTCATTTTTGGCATGAAAGATAGCTATTATTCTACACCAGAATGTTGAGTGTTGCTTGGAGTCACTGGATACTATTGTATGAAAGCTTTAAATATTGAAAATTGATCAAACCATCATCAAAATTTATCAATCTTATTTTAAATTTTAATGAAAAAAATGTCCCATTAGGCATGCCAAAAATTGTTGTAGTGTGGAATTACAACCGTGTAGAGAAGTTATCTAGGATCTACTCCTAGCCATAATATTGGGACCACCACAAACTATGGGTATCCTATGATGAGATTAAACCTTAGGAGAAGGCCGACTTCCTCTTGATGGATCACCTAGACTAATGATTATGATTGGAAAAGGGTTAGAGAGGGGGAATAGGGTTAATAAAGAAGCTAAAAAGGTGATGCAATAAATTTAAATTAGAACTCTCATAAACATGAAACATACATTGAAGAAGCATAAGACAATGCTAGCTCATAAAATAGCTAATTACATAGGTATTTCATATATTAGGTTCACCAATCAATGAATGAAGTGAAGAATAATTTTAAGACTCACACTAAGCTTACATTAATGGCTGAAAGAACACAAATGCACACCTACAACTAACTTTAAAATACCTCAAATCAAGTAAGAAAGAAGGACAATGGACATGGAATATTCTCCTTCATAATGACATAATACAAAAGCTTTCTAAACATAGTTTAGAAGGGAGAGATAGGTAAATAAAGTCTTTATTTATTCAAGGAGTCTTTCATATAAATGTTTGATAGGGTCTAGCCTTATCAAATGAGAGTCTCTTGTTATTCTTTTCAAAATCAAATAATCTATCTAGAATCAGAGAGAGAGAGAGATAAGATTGGGAAAAAAATGGGAGATATAAATAAAGGAGAAGAGAGAGGAGGAACATGTCATTAGAATTAAAAAATGAGCTACCATCATCATTTTAATGAATGCTCAACCATATTTTAATTTAATCAAGACTAATCCTTCATCAGTAAATAGATTTTATTTTTCCCAATAGCCTTTAAGTTTTCTCATTGGTTTAGAAACATATTAGAAAACAAGAATCAATTTGAGGATGATGATTAATACTCTTGCTATGAAGGGAAATCCCCTAAAAATATATTGAATGTTTCAACTACACTCCCCAACCACCAGATCTCCTCTTTGGAACTTTATTCCATATTCTACTTGGTCTTCATTATAAGGACAAAATCCTCATATCTCTTGATTTGATAGAGCCATGAATATGTCTATTTTGAATGACTATAGGTACCTATTTGTCAAGGATATAACTATGTTGAAGGGTGAGACACTTATCCATAATCACACATATGCCCCTACTTCAATATCTGAGCATAGGTCTTACTATAGATGAAAAATAATCCCATTTATTGGTTTTCATATAGTCATGATGTTAGTAAATATCTACTAGGTTACATATCCTCATCCTTGATCTCCATGAGGTTTAAAAAACCTATCTTACCTATGAACATTTTGGAAGCCAAGAAATTATTGCACATGAGGATATCCTTCAAATAATGATGAACACAATCATGAAAAAACATTGTAACCTTAGAAAATTGGGTTTTCATGCTTTATATATTCAAACTAGAGGTTGAGACTAAGTTTTAATAGTGATCCTTTGAAATATATTGTTCTATCTTTACTTGGATCATATTTGATCTCTATTTGAAGTCTCCTAGCTTTGAATTTTATCATCAACCATTGATCTTGATCTAGGTGATGATTATCATCTGTACATGCTTCCATATTATGACACTTTTTATCCCCACATTCTTTCTATGGGTTCTATAGTCAATCTTTATCCAATTAACATATTTGTGTCATGTGGCAACCTCACATTCAATCTAGCTCTTTGACTTCTTGACCTCATATTTACTATCGATCTTTATTTATGGTTGAATGCATGCCATCAATCCTACCTAGCTTGATCAAATGCACACCATTGATCCTTTGGTTTACCATGATCATTCCACTTGTCAATATTTCATCCAATCTTAGGATCCTCTGACTTATCAACCTTGAGCTCATTATCGATCTTTGTTTGCATGCCATAGATATATTTGGTCCCACTGACTCAAGGTATCACCTACATGCCATTGATCTTTTATTTAGGTATCCAAGATCTTATCACTTGTTAGCTCTATGTTCAGCCTTAGGATATTTCAAAGATTTTAAATTTAAATGACTACTTCTTATGGTTTTAACTTGACATCCCTATGCACGTCGCACTCTGCTAGTTTAACTTTGAAAGCTTATATCTTGAGATAGATAACTCATCAAGATAGCAAATTCACATAGGGTATTCATGGAATAAATAAAATCATGTTCATGTAATTATTTAACCTTGTTTTACCTCCCAGGCATATTTATCAAATGTGTAACTAGACTAACCTATTTGTTCCTACATGACATGTTATGATGGTTTGGTTATTTTATTCTTGTGCCAATCATATTTGGAACCATAAATATTTTGATAAACCTTTGAGACTTGTATCAAACCTTATTTATGTCCTTCAATTACATGAGCACCATGGAAACCTTTTGGATCCTTGTATTTGCAATTCTAGACCTATTTCCAAGCCATTTGCTCGTTCACTCAATAGGAACTCTACTTATCTTCTCAATCTACTCCATGACTTCTAGAACACTGGTCCATATATGAAAAGTTTTATATGTAGGCAAAAAATGGCCAACATGTCCTACATTATTTCATGTGCTGGTCTTGAAGGATTTTCTTCTTGTGTGTTCTACAAGCCTCTTTTTTGCCTTACCCTTCCTTCCCTTTTGAGTTTATTTTGGAATCATACCCACTATAGTTAAAACCATTATCCTTACACTCAATTTAAGTATATTTAGGTTCATTCATAGTTAACTCACCTATGGTAACTAATCTACATCATTAACCTCTTTTCCACCAATCGGTAATTATAAAATTGAATACACAATAAATCATGCCTTAATTTGAAATATTTCATTGATCCTAAGATTTTAGAGGATACCTCATAGGGTTATTGGGGTGTGAAAAAAAACACATCAATAGAGTAAAAACACCAAAATTAGCACTAGAAAGAGGTCCAACAGTTCCACCTCTACATTTTTGAGAAAGACACTTTTGAGTTGCATTGGAATCACTTAAAAGGTTAACAAAATCTACCTCAGATAACTTGTTTTTACCACATTTGAAAATCCATAAAAAATAAAGGTCTGATAAGGGAGTTGGGAGAGGACCTAAAGCCTAATCATTCTCCCTAAGTAAACAATCTCATCTCCATATCCTTCTCAATGGCTCAACAACAACAACAACACAACTTGAATAATCCTCCACCACCTCCCCCTTAGGCTCAAAATTGGATCAAAGGTTCAACTATTAATGTTTCTAGAGTCATGCATGATCTCCCTAAAAACCTAGAGAAATATCTCCCTACATTTTCTCCATCATGAGTAAGAATTGTGGAGGAACATATCAAGGCCTCTAAAACTGCTTTAGGGATATTGAATGTAACCCATGAGGACATGGCTTATATATTATTCCCTTTCATGTTACATGACATAGCCTATGACTTATTATTAAACATTCTATAAGGTTCTATCATGACCTGGACTAACTCCCAGGACACTTTCTTGGCATAATTTGGCTAAGTCACTAGTCCAAGTGTTGTTTATCGACACTTTGTAATCATGAGGTGAGATCTAAATGAACCAATCTAAGCTTTCAACACTAGATTTTGAAATATGTACAACATATTAGATATTTACTATCAACCAAACAAAGTGTTGGCCCTTGAGATGTATAAAAACACACTAGATCCCATCTCTATTATGGTCTTACAAATGAATCTTAGAATTATTTCATTGACTTTGGATTACACTAAATACATTAGTATAAACAAGTAGTTAAACCCACAGATGCAATCCTTGGCCCCACTTGATCTTGGCCTAGTTTTTTCTAGCTTTCACTCTAATCCTAGGTGTGAATCCTATTAGTATAGACAAGTATTTAAAACCATAGATGCAATCCTTGGCCCCACTTTATTTTGGCCTAGTTTTTTCCAACTTTCACTCTAATCCTAATTTTGAATCATAATAATTTAGATTAGAACCATAACCAATTATACATAATGGTGACTTTAAGTCATTCTCTACCCAACCAACACCTTATCTTCCTAAATATTTCTACATCTGTCTCTAACCAACAAATTCAAAATCATCACTCGACATCTATCAATACAACTACTATACATGCTACTAATTTTAATTCCACAAAGATAGAATTGGAGCCAATCTAGAGGATGGTACAAAAATTTAATAATGAGTTTTTAAACATGCAAAAATGTATGGGTAGTATAGGTGGACAAAATACTAACCAAAATTTTGGATTCTAGAGATATAATAGATCTTTCAATAGGTTTAAATACAATAAATAACACCAAATTCCATCTAATAAGATACCTAAGATCAATATCATGGATACATCTCTTTTAAACTAGTATCAAGTTCATAAAACTATGGAAAATGGAGAATTAAATAGTATTGAGTTTTACACTACTTTTAAAATTTTCCAATAGGAGATAAAGAGGCAATAAAATAATTCACATTAGAAGTAATCATCTTCTTCTAATGGTTCAAGCCACCCAATCACAATAATGGTTTTTAAAACCCACAATTCTCCATTTCTAGAAAAGGTGATAATGAATTAGAAGAAAATATAGATGATATCCATGTCTTTCAATAATATAACCAAGCCATGGATAATTCTAATATGAGGAGTAGATAGCCTATGACTACTTCAATGCCTCTAAATAATACTGATACTACTCCTCTAGATTTGAAGGATAATAACAATCCACATCCAAAGAGAGATAAACATTTAAAAACTATAGAACCCCTTAACAAAGGGGGGTACAACATTGTTGAAGATATGAATAAGATCAAGGCTAACATCAACCTATATGAGTTGGCCTATATAACCAAATAGAGGGAAATGCTACTCAAAGATTTAATTGGGAGGTCCACTCTTGACAAATCTAAACTTGTGCATGTTAATGTGATGATATATAAATATATACTAAAAGTACCACCATTTGTGCTAACTATTAGAATGTTAAAAAAATGCACATAACTATCTAGTATCTAAAGCATCGGCCAATGTGATGCCAACATCTATATACTAGAAACTAGGTCTCACTCTTGACAAATAAAAGAGGGTGGTTCTTTAAATAGATGAATCTTTGGTCCCATGTGTTAGAGAATTAACAAACATGTGCATCTAGCTGAAATCTAAACCACATGTGCATTAGGCTATTAATATATTGGTCATTAACATTTCATAAGTTTATGGCCTCTTCTTGAATAAGAATTGGTCTAAAATGCTTAATGGGTACATGGCCAATAACTTCTCACACATGTGGTTTCCTTGGAAGGGGATACCCAACCAAATTCAAATGGCCCATAAACCCAAAATGAAAATATGATTATGAAGTATAATGCCACCAATTAAAGGTAGAATTTTTGTCTTCACATGAAGCTATGTACACTTTCACCACAAAATAGGAACATGCATTACATGAACAAGAATTTGAAGGTCCTTCCTAGATATGGGCACTCTATTTCTATGGGACTAGATCAAAACAAGGTTCAAGTTTTGGCATAGCCCTCACAAATTTAGAAGGGAAGTATTATATGGCATCTTATAGGTTGCATTTCCCATTCATTAATAATAGGTCTAAATATGAAGCCCTAATACTCAACCTGCAATTTACACTAAAGTATATTTCCAAGTAGGTACATGTCTTTAATGATTATGAGCTAGTTGTAAACCAAATCAGGAAAAAATACCATTACAAACTCACTTATCTAAAGAAATACAAACATTTATCTTGGGACATAATTAAATATTTTAATGCCTTAAAAATTAAATGTATTACAAGAGAATAAAACCATATAATAGATTCATTGGAAACATCAACTGCTAATTTAGCACCACTACAAGAATCAAATATGTGAAAATTCTTTATGGAATTAGTTCCCTATCCTTTTATTATGGACAATATAGACCATTTCTAGGTATTCAAGGATGATAAAAAAATTGTGTAGTTACTTACTAATTCTAGAGCCTTTGAGTCTCAACTGATGGATGAAAAGGACATCAAACCTATGCATATTGAAGATCTATGATAAGAGGGTGTTCTATATCTAAAATAAAATTGCATCCATTTAGGGATGGTTTATTTAAAGAGAGATTTTGATATCGATCCATAAGCTCAAAATCAAAAATAGTTCAAGGTAACTGAGTCTAAATTCACCAAAGAAAACTTAGGGACTTATCAACATCCACAATACATGAATGTGGGCCTAAGCTACACTGAGGATGAAAATTAAAGACTTAAGCATTACTCACAAACTACAAGGATTTAATTACTTAGACATATGATGACTTGAATATCTTTGACCCCTCATACCATCCACCTCAAATCTGATCATAAGCATGTGTTAGCAGGATAATATGCATACAAAGAGTCATTATAACATAAAGACATGTCAATATTTTTTAAGCGCTATCACAACATAAATACATGCTAGCCATCTACTTAGTCAGCATACATGAGATACTTAGTCAACAACTATATTTCATTTTAAACAGATTGTGTAGATCTAGGTTATTCTAACTAAGGGAGTATATATTGAGGTTAGAGTTGTAGAATATTACCAACACATTTTATTGTAACCATGCACCTAAGACAGAGATAGTAAAGTGGTTATATATGTAAGATGTGAAGAATGAGAAGAGATTATAAATTGAAGAGTTGATTCTGGACCATATATGAGAGAGACTTGTGCATCAGTGCTATGTAATGAATTAATATCTATGTGATTATAAATATCTATGATTGAGTTATCAAACTAGTTTTGGAATATTTCTACATACTTTTGTATTATCTATGATAAGGTAGAAGTAGATATAAATATTTTATATGCGTGTGGCTATTCAAACTATGGAATAAATGATGAATTTATATTTTTAATTAGAAGGAATTCATATGAGAATCACACTAGTCCAAACATATATGGTCTTGGTAACTTTACTATAGGTCCTTAAGAATCTATAATTCCACTAATTTAGAGTCTATTACCTCTCCCACAATTGTCCTCATAATTATCAAGTTCTGGGAAACCTAGAACCTCTGATAACAATGGTACAGTGAGCATGGATCCCTGTTGTGGGTTGATAAAAGAAAGGATATGCTCAAGTGGTTATCGAGTCAAAGGGATTTAGAAGAATGGTGGGAAAATAAAATATCTAAGTTTTCATGAAAAGAGGCAAGAAGGATAGGGTGCACTGAAGAGGAACTCATAGAGCATCATTTGTGTGGTGATGTACATGAAATCTATTGGTGTGAATTTTTGAGACTACTTGTTGTGTGGCTTGTGATATTAGAACATTTTAGTTTCCAAACTAGATTTGCATCAAAAATTTAGTGGAATGATGATCTAATTAAACAATTATAGAGCTTGGAGGTTGCTTGGACCTGTACAATCGATCATTAGATACAAACCACTATAGAGGGATATATAACATAATTTGTAGTTCATAGTTATATTGATTTTGAAGGTGTACAAGAATTATTTATATGGGGGATTATAGGAACGTTTTTGTAGAAAATACCAATTTTTATCAAGATGTTGGTCATTGAAAAATCTATAGTGCCCTACCCATTCATGATGGAGTAGTCTTTTAGGTGCTATGGGGATGTGTGTAGTTAGGACATGAAATGGTATAGAGATAATCATGAAATTTGGCCAATAGCAAATAGATGAGGAGGCCAGATCAAAGGGACCAAAATAATCTTGTAGATACAGAGCAAGAACTAAGACAACAAAAGAGGTGAGATATATCAAGGACTTCATGAGTAACTATGAGTAGAGGTAGAGGTAGAAGTAAGAGTAGAGGCCAAATAATTGTAGGAGATCAAAAAGAATAAGAATGAGTTGATGAAAGGATAGGAGAGGAAAGAGTGGATGAGTGATAAGAAGGACTCAAAATTAGTGAGGATAAGAAGCAAGTACAGATGTGTTGGTTGAATATTTTGTCAATCAACATACTGATAAACAAAATAGGTCTGATCAACCAATGTAGGAAGATTAATCATCCAAATGTGTAGGTTTACCACATCAAAAGGGACTAATATCTCCTCTCATCAAGGGGAGGTTCCTTATAGGTATGCTATATATATATATATATTAATAGAAAATAATACTCAAGGGTAGGACAAACCATCCATCTCTCTTTTTTTAGAGATGATGTGTACAAATCAAAGGAAAAACTCAAGGGAAATGATAGACATCACTCCTATTATTTCAAAAGTACTATTTAACAAACCACAAGAATACTCCTGGTAGTAAATGCAAAAATTAGCAAAGGACGTAGTAACTAACAAATCGAGATGCAACACAAAGTCTCCACCTAAGTTACTCAAGAGTAAGATACGAAGGACAATGAGGGCACCAAGTCATCCCAAAGTCCTTTACATAGAAATGAAAAAAAAACACACTAAAGGAAATTATGGGGGCACAAAGTTTCTCCACAGTTGACTCTTTAGGACACCTTCATGACTGTTGTCACTAATTTTGCTTGTTGGATTAGAGCAACAGAAAATATATTAAGGAAAAAGACATAATAATAGTTTTCTCAACAATAAAGATATCATAGCACAAAGTCTAAAAAATCACTTGCTTTCTTATTCTAATAACAAAATATGATCAAAAAATTGAGCTCAAATTCTCAAAAGTGCCTTTCAATTTGGGTAGAGTTTTGTTCTGATTGTTAAAAAGAGATACATTTACAATAGAAAAGAGTCCCTTATATAGCCTCTTCAAGAAGGACTCAGGAACAGTAACACATCATGTTGCATTGAAATATATTAAGAAGATAGGCTGGAACTTAGGGGAATTTATCCATTTGATTTTATCAATGCAGAGAAACAAGTCACGCTATTGAAAGTTTAAAACTTTCAATGTCCACTTGGCGATCTGATCCTACCTTCATCGTTCCTCCTTTTTTGGTTAATTAAATCGGGTCCTGGATTCAATTTGCTATTTTGTTCCTTCCTCACTTTTTGCTAATCTGGACCTTAAATTTTGTGAATGCATTCATGTCTATAGATTCAAAATATCAATGGCTATTTTATGAGATTTTAAATTGATGTTTGCACGCCCGTCACTATGTTTTTAATGGCTAGTTCACTATCTTAAATTTGACATCTTCAGGCGCATCACCCCTTGGTCCTTAAAATTTTCTATTTGGCACTTTCCCAGAAAGAACCTACCCTTTTAGGCCTTAAGAAATGATCTACCTTGGGTCGAGAAGAGCCCCCTACAAAGGTATCTACCCTTTGAGCGGTCTTCAGATGGTCTTTGGGCTTCTTTATTCTGGCGGGTCGCTAGATTCTTCCTTCAAATTTCTCATTTTATATCTTCTCAAAGGGAAGATGACCCTTTACCTTTGGGGAAATGTCCTTCAATTTGGCAGCTGAGAGTCCCCTGCAAGGGCACCTACCCTTTGGGGTCCTTTGACAGCCTTTTCCTTAGAAGTCTTTCACGGGCTTTCCTCAGGGTTTCTCCACAAAAAATTTCCTGTAGACAAAAACTCCACGAACATTTCCCATAGATAAAAAGTCTGCAATAATTTCCTATAGACAAAACTTCCATAGAATTTGTTTCATCCATTTGCCTTGGTTATTTCTTTGGGCTTTCTGCCCGTAGCTTCTCCAAATTCTTTCAAACTTTTTGTCTGAAGGAATTCCTTCAGATAAAAGTTTGAAGGAATTATGCCTTAGACTTTTTTAGTTGACTTAAATAAAAATATAAAAGAATTTGCCTTTTGAGGCTTCTTTGAAAATTACCCTTTTGAAGTGTATTTTTTTTGACCAAGTGCCCTCCGCAAGGGCACTTGTCCTTCGGGGTCCTTTGGGAGGCTCTTTGAAGTTTTGCATTTGAACTGCTCCTTTGAACCATCTGAGTGAACCGCTTGGTTGAACCAAGCTGTTGAACTATTCCTTTGATTGAACCAAATGTTGAACCACTTCATTAAACCAAGTTGATGAACCACTCTATTGAACCACTTCGTTGAACCAAGGCAATGAACCGCTTGGTTGAACAAAACATTGAACCAAGCCGATGAACCAAGCTTTGAACCAAAATGGTTCAAGCCAATGGTTCAAGTTGATGAACCAATTGAATGAACTAAGCCTTTGAACCAAGAAGATGAATTGAGCATTGAACCACTTGATTGAACTTACCTTTGAACCATTTGTTTGAACCAACCTTTGAACCAAGTTTTGGTTCAACGGTTCAAATGAAGCCTTGAACTGACTGACAAACCATTTGATTGAACCAAAAGATGAACCAAAGCATTGAAACAAAGTGGATGAACCACTCGAGTGAAATAAAGTGTTGAACCGCTTGGTTGAACCAAGCCATTGAACCATTCCTTTGATTGAACCCACCATTGAACCAAAATAATTGAAGCTTTTAAACTTTGAACTCGTTGAACCTTTGAACCAAAGTGCTTCAATGGTTCAATGGTTCAAGCCTTATTTTCTTAGATGCTTGCCGATGGAGATTTTTGATTGAACTAAGGCACTATAGAGTCTATAGAAACCAAGTTTGTAGAAATCAACTTGTGAAGTCCTTTGAACTTGGCTTGCAGAGTCTGTAGATTTTCTCTTCCTACTGAGTCCATAGATTCAAGCCTACAGAGTCTGTAGATTTAAGCCTACATAGTCTGTAGATTTATGAGAAGCTTGAAAAATGAGGAATTTGAATGCCCAAGACAAATTTTGAAAAAGGAAGAGACAATTTTGGTATGTAGGACCAAAATAGTTCAAATGTTGTCCCAAAAATGAGTGATATTTTTTGGGGGACAACAGCTGGCTCTAGTTGGGGAACTTCTGTCAATTGCAAAAAAATTTGAATGGAGTAAAATCTAGAATCTCCAGTGTCTTCATGTGTACCATTGGGTTATGGAGTCATGATACCCAAAAATGAAAGGCATCAAATAAAAAAAACAAAATAGAATTAAAAACTGTACAAATATACATATATACAGATGCAATGATCTAATACTTTAAGAGTTGAAGTGTTTCAAATACTACCCATTGTGAGGTAGATAAAAGAGTGTGCCATCTTGATATTTTAACAGAAAGTTATTTTCACCAATGTGATGATAAATTATAAATGGGCCTCTCCAAAGAGAGTCAAACTTTCCATGCATCCCCTTTGGTTCTCTCCTTTTGTCCCACATCAGGACTTGATCCCCAATCTAGAAATCACAATTTTTGGACTTCTGGTCAAAGATATTTTTTACTAAAATTTGATGAGCAGCAATTCTATCAACCACCATGGTTCTCTATTCCTCCAACTCAGTTAGGCACATGATTATTTTATCAAGAGAGCTTTCATATGTCTGATCTTCAATTGCCTTTGCCAATTTTAAGGCTGGTAATTCTAAGGTGATTGGTATCTCAGCATTGATACCATAAAGAAGTTGAAAAGGAGACATACCAATTACCCTCTTTGGTGTGATTCTGTCTGCCCATAGAGCATCAACCAATGATTTATGCCATTTTCTTTGATTGTCATCTGCTAGCTTCTTGATGATAGTTACCAAGTTCTTATTGATGGATTCAGCTTGTCCATTCCCTTGTGGAAAATAATCAGAAGAGTGAGAGAGTATAATTCCATAATGGAAATAGAATTGTGTAATCTCTTAGGAGGTGAAACAAGCTGTATTATCAGTAACAATTTTGATTGAAACTCCAAACCTAGAAATGATATTCTCTTTGAGGAAGTTGCATATAACTTCTGAAGTAGCATGCTTAGTTGGGATTGCTTCTACCCACTTGGTGAAATAGTCAATTGATATAAGGACATAATCATGTCCAACACTTGAAGATGGGTTTATAATCCCAATAAAATCAATCCCCCATTACTGGAAAGGTTCTTCTATGATCAATGACTTGAGAGGCATAACAGCTAACTTGGGTCTTCTAACAAATTGCTGACATAGTTCACATTTTCTCACCCACTTATGTGCATCTTGGAAAAGAGTTGGCCAGTAATACCTGGCTCACAAAATCTTGTGAGTAGTCATAAGAGAAAAAAAATGTCCTCCATAGGCCAGATTGTGGAAAGATTTCAAAAGCTAGCTTTGTTGCTCTTTATCTACACAACAAAGGAATACTCCATCTATGCTTCTCTTGTACAAGTCATTGTCTCAAAGGACAAAATTGGCAACTTTCAAATTGATAGTCCTCCTTTATTTGTAAGACAAATGAGTAGGAAATTCACCATAAGTAAAGAAATGAGTAATACCTAAATACCACTCATTAGTAGTGGAGACAAAAAGGATTGTTGGTGTCTCTTCCACTTCAGTTTCTTCACGCTGTGTGTCTTCTGGCTTATTGTCAGCAATTAATTGGCATAGGCCTTTACCCCTAACCAGCTTTGTCAGCTTGATGTCTAGATCAAACTCTTGGATCTTTGCAATCCAATTAGCTCTTTTTGTGCCAAACTCCTACTGAGTTAATATAGACTTGACTGTAGTGTCAGGAACTAAGGCAATAGTGTGTGAATTCAGAATATAGAAGCAAAAATGTTTGACTACTTTCACCAATGCATAAGCATGCCTCTCTACATTTGAATACTTCATCTCATGGGTTTTGAGAGGGAAACTCATGAAAGTGATAGGAGATTCCATACCTTCCTTGTCTTGTTGAACAAGAATTGTTGAAAGAGTGTGTTCAGATGCATAGCTGTATATGATGAAATCTTTGTTATAATCTAGACAAACCAAGGTAGGGGCGTGAGCAATGGTGGTCTTGATATCCTAAAATGCTGACTTGCCTTCTTTAGTCTAGCTGAAGATGGTCTTCCCTTTCATCATGTTCATAATGTGTTTAGTATTCTCAATAAATTTGGGGATGAACCTCCATAAAAAATTCACCTTTCCAAAGAAAGAATGAACATCATTTTTCCTTGTAGGCAAATTGAGCTCTTGAATAGACTTGACTCTGTCTGAGTCAATATTTATGCCTTCTTTTGACACAATGTGTCCAAGGAGTTTCCCTTTTGTTACTCCAAAAATAGAATTCTTAGGATTCAAGGAAATGCCATTTTGGTGGCAATGCTCTAGCACTTGTTGTAAGTGGCGTACATGATCAGATCAACGCTTTGAAAAGATAGTCAAGTCATCAAGGTATACCACTATGAATTTACCAATCTCATCTTTGAAAGCTAGATCCATTGCTCTCTGAAAGGTATCACTAGCATTTATTAAACCAAAAGGCATTATTCTATATGTAAATGTACCCCAAGGTGTGGTGGATGCAGTCTTGTGTTGGTCTGCTTCACCAACTTCAACTTGATTATAACTTGAGAAGCCATCTAGCATTGATAACATCTCTAAACTTGTCACTGTTTGAAGCACTTGATCCATAATTGGCAAAGGATAATTATCTTTCAAAGATACTTGATTCAGATTCCTAAAATCTACACAAATGTGATTTTTTCCATTCTTCTTCCTTATAGGCACTATGTTTGCAATCCATGTGGAATGATGGATTGGGAAGATGATTCTAGAATTTAACATTTTTTGTATCTTAAATAGAATAGTACCTGATATTTTTGGATTATATTGTCTAGATTTTTGCTTGTAAGGCATTGAATCAGCTTTGAGATAAATGTCATGGCAGATTTCATCAGGTCTGAGAGACTTCAGGTCTTCATAAGAATATGCTAAGACATCCATGTATTGATGGAGCAAAATGGTGAACTTGAATATTTCTTTAGGGGTGCAACACTTACCAATGTTAACCATCTTGGGATTTTCTTCAGTGGTCAGATTTACTTGATCCAATCCCTGAGAGAAACTTGAGTCTGTTTGCTGTTGTTTAATGAATCTATCATGCTTGTCAAACAGATTCTCAAGAAAAACCAAGCCTTTGGGAATTTTATTTCCTTTCAACTGTAAGAATTCTTCATTTATGTCTGAACTAGATTCATAGGTTGATTCATACTTCTGAGGTTCACTGCCTTCAAAATGTAATTGTTTAAAATTCTCTTTTCATTCTAGGAAGGAAATGATTTGATGATCATCATTGAATACTTGCCAATAATCAACATTGTCAAGAACACTTGGTCTATAGACCAGCTCAATAGTATACCTATCTTTTTTGAAATCTGAATGAGGAATTAAGAGAGTTCTTGAAATAACAAGTGCATCAGCTCTGTCATTAGACTCTCTCGGTATAGCAAAAATGTTGAAAGCATCAAAGCTTTCAATTTGGTCCCAAACCAGGTTATGGTAGTGGTGTAATATTTCATTCTTGGTTTGGTAAAGATTTCTTACTTGACAAACCACTAATTCAGCATCCCCTTTAGCATGAAGAAACTTGATGCCTTTTTCTTGAGCAACCTTCATTCTAAGTAGTAGAGATTCATATTCAGCTATATTATTAGTGTTGCTAAATTGTAATTTGTAAGATGAAGGAAACATATCTCCTTGAGGAGATATAAACATAATCCCAACTCTTGACTGGCAGAGGAATAATTGCCATCAAATTTTAGAATCCATATCTCATCTGATACTAATTTTTCTTTGAATTTTCCTTCATCAGAGATGGAGGATCCTTGTTCATCTGTATTGCAGCCTACTAGTTCTTTTGATGTTCTAGTTGAACTGATTTCTAAGTTGACCCTTTTAAGAAATTTATCAGATGTTTCATGCACTTCATCTGTAGATAGAAAATAGTTACCCATACCTATAGATTTAAAAAGAATTTGAGCTTCAGGGGCTGATGTCTGGGTGACCACATATTTTGCTTCCTTTTTAGGAAGCAACCTCTTCATTATGCCTTGTACAGGGATCCTTACCTCAGATAGATCCATGCTTAGTTCTCCTCCCACATCCTTTCAAAAAATTTGTCCAAGCAAAATTCCATAAGATGCTGGGATGTCAGCCACCAAGATAGTCATCTTGATTCTCTTGTCTAGAAAGGCTACACATGCAAATTGGGCATCTTTGATTTGCCCCAGCAATGGTACTTGCTTATTTTCTATGGAGAAACATCTCACAAATGTCTTGGTCAGTGTGAGACCAAGAGACTCAGCTACTTTATTAAGCATGACATTATCAGATGCACCTGAGTCTATAATATAGTTACTCAGCTTATAGCCATTAATTAATAGGGAAACATAGAAAGGTTCTATTTTTTCAAGAACAACTGGAGGAGTAATGACTAGATTACTTGGAATAGGTGTGTTCTTTAGAGAATCAAGAATGACCTTTTTAGCCTTTTGTCTTATAGGGATGGTTTGATTCTTGACATATTGGACCAAATTATTCAATTGATCAGGATTGGAATGCAAATATTTGAACTCAGACATTTGTATTTTTGTCTTTTTGAAATGATCGATTATGTCAAATGGCTGAATTGAGCTAGGTATAGAGAAAGGTAGTTCAACCTTCTGAGTTTTAGGAGGGATGAGAGGTGGGCTGGTTTACAAATTTTAAGTAGAAGGAGAAGGAGAAATTGATGTACTTGTCTTTTGGGTGATCATCAGATCCTTTGACTGAAAAGGTAGAATGGTTCCACGCTTAGCAATCATGACTGTTGGCTGCGATTGCTCTTCTATCTTACCTTTATTAGCTTGTTGGACTGATTGGTTCTTGGATTTGGTAAACACTACATATGATCCATCAAAAGCTTCTCCTTTGCTTCTAAGTTCATCCTGGTAGTTTAGGAAACCAATGTGGGAGTCACCAGCTGATTCTTCTTGTTTGTCTTTAAGGAGATTAACATCCTTTTCTTGATTTAATTCAAGTTGGAAAGAGAATTTTGATTCTACTTCAAGATATCCCATTGCTAAATTAGTTGGAGGAGCTTCTAGAGTAATTTTACCTTTTAGGGGAGGAAGGTGATTCTATTGCCCTTGATTCTTGGTAGCATTGCCCTAATATGACTGATTTGGGAATGTCCTTCTGTATGAAGGAGTAGAAGACATTCCTTGAGCCATTTGATTTTTGAGAGCAAGTAACTCATTTGCCAATTTCTGCACCATTGGATCTATGGTGCTTGTAGATGAATATTCAAAAGATGATGAAGCTCTATTTCTATTTAGATCTCTTCTTATCTTCCCTACTAAGATGAGATCATCTTCTACCTCCATGGCCAAATGTTGAGCTATAGCAAGATCTATTTGACCAGCATGTCTCAAAAGAAAACTGACTTCAAGTAACTAAGAATTAATGAAGAAGCATTTGAGATTCTCACCTATAGGTCACACAATTATAGGAATTCTATTTCTCAATTTGTCAAATTTGGCTATGAAGTCTCTCATTGGTTCATGAGGCTCTTTCTTCATTTGTGTAAGTTGAGCCAAAAGTGCATGCACATCTTCTGCAGGTTTGAATTTGGCTTCAAACTTATCTTTGAGAGTATTCTAATTAGTCACTGATCAAGCCTGTAGATGATAAAACTAATTTGTAGCAGCACCTTGTAGTGTCTCCATAAAAATCTTGACTGCTACATCTTCAAATTCTACTCTGATTACTCCACAAGCTATGTTAAATGCTGCAATGTGTTCATCAAGATGAACTTTTCCATCACCATAGAATTTGAGGAAATTCTTCCTTGAATTGTGTGGAAGATCATGTAGAGGTGGATTAAGATTGAGAGGACCAAAAGCATTACCCCAAGGTCCTTAAGCTTCCATTCTAGGATTATGAAAAAGAGGAATAAAAAATCTTAGAGGGGTAATTATTGGCAAAGCTTATCAACGGTAGAAGTAGATACTTCATTTGGCAATGGAGATCTAAATTTAGTAGGAGGAAAGCTCTTGGTTTGTTGGAGATGAGATGGTGAAGGAAATAGATCAAAATAACTTTGATGTACCAACTTGAATACAGGGTCAATGATACCTTTATCCCTTTGGCTTTGTGTATACCTTAAATCTGCCAAATTATGAAACAAAAATGGAAAAGAATTGACCTTGCTTCAGTTAAAGCTTGAGGCTTTAAACTATGTGTTCTTTCCCAGTTAGTGTGGACGTGAATGGATAGATATAAATGGATAATGGATATTATAATCCCCAGTGGAGTCACCAAAAACTGTTGGTTGAATATTTTGTTGATCAGCGTACTGATAAACAAAATAGGTCTGATCAGCCAAAGTAGGAAGATTAGTCATCCAAATGTGTAGATTTACCACATCAAAAGGGGACTGATCTCTCCTCTCATCAAGGGGAGGTTCCCTGTAGGTATGATATATATATATATATATATATATATATATATATATATATTAATAGAAAATAATACTCAAGGGTAGGACAAACCATCCATCTCTCTTTCTTTAGAGATGATACATGCAAATCAAAGGAAAAACTCAAGGGAAATGATAGATAACACTTCTATTCTTTTATAAGTACTATTCAACAAACCATAAGAATACTCCTGGTAGTAAATTCAAAATGTAGCAAAGGACGTAGTAACCAACAAATTGAGATGCAGCACAAAGTCTCTACTTGAATTGCTCAAGAGTAAGATACGAAGGACAATGAGGGCACCAAGTCATCCCAAAGTCCTTTACGCAGAAATGAAAAGAAAACACACTAAAGGAAATTATGGGGGCATAAAGTCTCTCCATATTTGACTCTTTAGGACACCTTCCTGACTACTCTCACTAATTCTACTTGTTGGATTAGAGGAATAGAAGACATATTAAGGAAAAAGACATAAGAACAGTTTCCTCAACAACAAAGATATCATAGCACAAAGTCTAAAAAATCACTTGCTTTCTTATTCTAATAATAAAATATGATCAACAAACTAAGCTCAAAGTCTCAGAAGTGCCTTTCAATTTGGGCAGAGTTTCGTTCTGATTGTCAAAAAGAGATACATTTACAATAGAAGAGAGTCCCTTATATAGCCTCTTCAAGAAGGACTCAGGAATAGTAACACATCATGTTGCATTGAAATCTATTAAGAAGATAGGCTAAAACTTAGGGGCATTTACCCATTTGATTTTATCAATGTAGAGAAACAAGTCATGTTATTAAAAGTTTGCAACTTTCAATGTCTACTTGGCAATCTGATCCTATCGTCATCGTTCCTCCTTTTCTAGTTAATTAAATCAGGTCCTAGATTCAATTTGCTATTCTATTCCTTCCTCACTTTCTACTGATCTTGACCTTAAAGCCTGTGAATGCATTTAGGTCTATAGATTCAAAGGATCAATAGCTATTTTATTAGCTTTAAAATTGACGTTCACGCGCCCGTCACTATGTTTTCAATGGCTAGTTTGTTGTCTTGAATTTGACGTCTTTAGGCGCGTCACCCCTTGGTCCTTCTTTGGCTTTTCTATTTGGCACTTTCCTTAAAATAACTTGCCTTTTGGGCTTTAATAAATGATCTACCTTGGGTTGAGAAGAGCCCCTCACAAAGGTATCTATCCTTCGAGTGGTCTTCAAATGGCCTTCAGGCTTCTTTATTCTGGTGGGTCGCTAGATTCTTCCTTCAGATTTCTCATTTTATATCTTCCTGAAGGGAAGGTGACCCTTTGGCTTTAGGGAAATTTCCTTAAATTTGGTAGCTAAGAGTCCCCCGCAAGGGCACCTACCCTTTGGGGTCCTTCGACGGCCTTTTCCTTAAAAGTCTTTCACGGGCTTTCCTCAGGATTTCTCCACGAACAAATTCCCATGGACAAAAAGTCCGCAGACATTTCCCACAGACAAAAAGTCCACAAAAATTTCTCATGGACAAAAAGTCCATGGAATTTGTTCCATCCATTTGCCTTGGTTATTTATTCAGGATTTCTGCCTGCAACTTCTCTGAATTTTTTCAGACTTTTTGTCTGAAGGAATTCCTTCAGACAAAATTCTGAAGGAATTATGCCTTAGACTTTTTCAGCTGACTTAAACAAAAATCTAAAAGAATTTACCTTTTGAGGCTTCTTTGAAAATGACCCTTCTAAATGGTATTTTTTTTGACCAAGTTCCCTCTGCAAGGGCACTTGTCCTTCAGGGTCCTTCGGGAGGCTCTTTGAACTTTTGCATTTGAACTGCTCCTTTGAACCATCTGAGTGAACTGCTTAGTTGAACCAAGCTGTTGAACCATTCCTTTGATTGAACCAAATGTTGAACTACTCCATTGAACCAAGTCGATGAACCACTCCGTTGAACCACTTTGTTGAACCAAGGCAATGAACCATTTGATTGAACCAAATGTTGAACCAAGATGATGAACCAAGCTTTGAACCAAAATGGTTCAAGCCGATGGTTCAAGCCAATGAACCAATTGAATGAACTACACCTTTGAGCCAAGCAGATGAACTGAGCATTGAACCACTTGATTGAACCTACCTTTAAACCATTTGATTGAACCAAAAGATGAACCAAAGTGTTGAAACAAAGTGGATGAACCACCTGAGTGAAACAAAGAGTTGAACCACTTAGTTGAACCAAGCCATTGAACCGTTCCTTTGATTGAACCTGCCATTGAACCAAAAGTGTTGAACCTTTTAAACTTTGAACTCATTGAACCATTGAACCAAGGTGGTTCAATGGTTCAATGATTCAAGCCTTCTTTGCTTAGATGCTTACCAATGGAGATTTTTGATTGAACCAAGGCACTGCAGAGTCTGTAGAAACCAAGTCTATAGAAATCAACTTGTGAAGTCCTTTGAACTTGACCTACAGAGTCCATAGATTTTCTCTTCCTACTGAGTCTGTAGATTCAAGCTTGTAGAGTATGTAGATTTAAGCCTGCAAAGTTCGTAGATTTTTGCGAAGCTAGAAAAATGAAGAATTTGAATGCCTAGGACAAATTTTGAAAAGGGAAGAGATAATTTTGGTCTGTAAGACCAAAATAGTTCAAATGTTGTCCCAAAAATGAGTGATATTTTTTGGGGGACAACAAGATGCAGCCAAAAGATGTCGATAAAGGAAAGATAATAGAGGAAGGTAGTTTACTAAATGGTATTAGATTGCAGTCAGTCAAGGAGACACCTTTATTCTTCATAAGAGAGTTGATTAATTTTAGAGGTCTCATTAATAAAAGGCATAGTACTAGATTGACTTTTTACACAAGAATAATATGATAAAGAGAAGTTTAAACACTATAGCACACATCTCCTAAGCCCATATTTTATAGAAATACCCCTATTTACATTCATATACAAAGATTTGAAAGTCAGAGAGAGAAGGATATCGAGGACTCAAGAAGAATCAAAGAATTAGTAGATTCTAATTTCAAAAAAACCATACAAGGATTCAAAAAATCATAGAAGAATTATTTAAGAGAGGTAGTGACTAATTTGACTGACCCTTTGTTCATTGAAGAGGTTACTGATTGGGTGTCATAAATTGAAATTTTCATTAAGGAGAATATAATGTGAAAAAACACCATTATGGAGACTGAATATGAGTTAGAGGCATTTTCATCACCTGAGCAATCTTCATCACCTCTGTGATCTCAAGAATATTTTCTATTTTCAAAAGGTTTCCCATTTTCAACAAACACACTAGTACTTGGGGATAGTCCCACTGCGTTTGTAAGTTCATCACCACAAACACCACCAATGATCACTCTTCCTCAAGTGACAACACCAATTCTAACACCAAGAGGCTCTTAGGTATTAATTCCACAAATTATGGTATCATTACCACTATTTGGAGGAGCAAAAATAACACTTCCTTTACAATTGACCTTAGGTAGTATGGCTTTATAGCCATGAGCCTTTATCACACCGGCTACCTATGATGGAACTGTGGATCTAGAGTAATACTGGCTTACATGTGACATGAAATGGAAAGATAAAAGCATTGTAAATGAAAATATTAAGAATTATGAGCTTATTGGTGCCTTTTCCAAAATAGCACTGGAGTTCATGTTCCACAGAGGATTAAGAAAACCAAGTTTAAATGATGTGATAAAATGGTTGGTTGTAGAGTTCAAGGTTAAGAAAAGTATGAGCCAAACCATAAAAGACCTCAAAGAAATCCATCAAAGTCTATGGAAACTATTTATGATTATGACTATATATTTTCTAACATGGTTAACAATGTCAAGTTTGCTTTTGAAGATAAAGATAAGGCCGTTTGGTTCGTTGAAGGACTATGGTCAAAGATCTAGTTTGTGATAACATAAACCATATTCACTAATAAATCATAAGTTAGAATAGCCATAGTAAAAGTAGAGTAGACAAAATAATATGGTAGTTTGATAGAGAGCAAAACATAGATAGAAATTACACTTCAAGCTATATTGTAGAGGTTAGAGGCTCTGTAGAATACTACTAAATGACCTAGAATTGGTTTATGGTTTATTGAGTGTGGCAAGGAAGGCCACCACAAGAATTAATGCCAAAAAGTACATATGGATTTTTGTGACATATATCATATAGTGGGACACCCATTAGCTTATTGTCACTTATTACAATAATATGTAAGAAGCCCATAGAGTATGTACTCTAAATTTTGCAAATCTACTAATCATGAAGACAAGGATTGTAGGGATATACAAGAATTAAAGGAAGACATTAATAAGAATGTCCTCATTTTAGCTACACAAAAAGTGATAGAAACATCACAAACCACTACAAGATTAGAAACCAATCCCACCAGTGTAACACAGGCTGGGTTAGCATTGGCACAAAACACACAATAATTTTAACCACAAAGATTAGTTGGTAGAGTTCAAGCTACATAAACACTACAATATGCTTATCAATCCACCTATAATCCTATGATTCCTTAATCACAACAAGAAAACTAGAATCCACATATAAATCAACCCTAACATGGTGGTTATGATAATTAGTAGCACTACTAAGGGTGGAATGTACCACAGACCACAACAAACTTTGGGGCACAATAGGAAGATAGTTGGGGATATCAAGGGAAGAGAGGTGGATTTAGAGGTGAATACCATGGTGGTGCATAGAGAAGATTCAGAATGGTCTTAGAGGCCCTATTTGATGCTATTTTTGTGGGGAACCTAATCATGTATAGTGGAATTACCCCATCAATCCACAATGGCAAGATTATTATGCATATTACTGAGTATCTAAACAACATGATACTCATGATTTCCCTATTTTAAAAAAACAACACGAAGATCAAGATATGCATAATTTAAATTGAGTTGGTTTGGATCCCAAGAAAAATACATTTATGAAAGTAGTAATAAGAACATAACACACATAGCAAAGCCTAACTCTTATAGAAATGCCAAAAATTTTTGGCATACAAAAAGCTAAAGTAGATACCTATCTAGAACCAGTAAAGGAAAAGGGACTCATGAAGGAAGCTATGGAAATTATATATAATATTCAACAATAAAGCTCAACTATAGCAAATGAAACCATACTTGATACATAGATGCATGGATAGATTGTACAAATCATCAAACAAGAAGGGGTTGCAATAACATTGACAAACTTGACAAAATTGCTTAATACTCTATGAAATGAGGATATATCACAAAATATAACTAATCTCTTGCACAACCTGATAGAATGTGTGCATAAAGGAAAGGAAAAGGCTTGAGAAGATGGTTTGGTATGTTAAAAAAAAAGAAGTCATAAGATGTTGATGCCAAGGTCGATATTGAGATAGCAAAGTATAAGATACCAAATGTTGTGTTTGATTTTGGAAGCATAGTTAATATGATCCCATGATCTACCTAGGAGGTGATTGGTAGACCATATTTGAGTTACAACCCCATAAACCTTAGTCTGGTGGACTATGGTAGGATAGAACCTATAAGAAAATTAGAAGATGTAGAGATTAAGTCACAGAGTTAACTCTACATGGTTATTTTGAAGTAATAAACATGAAGATAGATGAAACACACTACCCAGTTTTGTTGGGAAAAAAGTGGGGTTACGATGGATAGATGACCATCAACATAGTAATGAATCAAATAGAGTCACACCAAGATGACTGTATAATCATCATTCCTCTTAATAGATATTCTAAATATTACATAAATCTTAGGGAACCTGATTCTCCCTATGTAGAAAAAGGTAATAGCTCGATGTTAATTATGATGTAGAGTGTACCTAATATATAATGCCATATACCAATGAACTAGTACAACTCTTTTTATAATATCTAATAACTAATGAATTATGTGGTAAGTGATCCTTAAAATCTTTGAATATTTCCATAGGAGAAGAAGATGAAGTGTGATCTTTGTCTATTCACTCATCTACATAGTCTGATATAAATATTTTATATCAAGTTGATTAAATGGAGCATAACTATATTGAACCTACTTATGAAGGTATAATTCCATTGGATAGAGATTATTTTATCATTGGTGATTCTAATACTAATATGCTCAATTGGGTTTGAAATTATCATGATCTTAAACCTTTGTGCATGGTTTATGCACCTGATCAAAAAATTCCTTAGTACTTTGCCACTGAAGACATTAGTGATTTTATAGTGCAGTTCTAAATGCATATACTAGAGGAAAATAAAGGATAAGTGCCTTTAATTATGCATTGAAAGCAGTAGCAACTAATTGGTGGGAAACACATCATAGTGGTAGTAAAACATGGGTAAAAATGTGTGAGTTGATTATCACAGAGTTTCAATTTCTTGAGGAAGTGCTAAAATAATGGCCCATGTTCCATGAAAGAGAATGTCCTCAAAACCATCTTCAATAGTGCATTGAAATATGAATGGATGAAGAGATTAATTTGAAGTATTAGCTACATTATTTTATTTACACATTAGGGGTTTTGCCTACTACTTGGTACATTCATCAAGAATGCCATAGAGAGACTCAACACTAGATCCAATTGTAGAATGATTTTATTCAAACCTTTATATTTGAAAGTGAAAATCACCTTGTGAGTAGTGCATTACAAAAGATGAAAACATTGCTATGTTATGGATGAATGGAAGATCTACATAATGACCAAGATTCATAACTAGAGGAATGGGAGGCTCATTAGCTTATTCATATTGTCACCATGGAAGTCAAGAATAGTCAACAAGATGCTTAGGATCTCATTGACACCGTGACTATGGAGACTTTGTGTAGAGGAAAATGTAAGATGGAAATCCAGCCTTGCCATCATATTCAAGAAGAGCCTATTGATGATCTTGATTTAGTTAGTGAGGATTCTTTAAAACTCATAGGTTTTTTTGAACTTAAGCTAGACTATGAAATATTACCTGAACCTTTATATGATGAAGATAAAGAAGATTGATTGTGAAAAATACAATTTATAAAACAAGAGGGTGAGTGGGTCATTATACAATCCATTGTAGAGGATGAATGACAAGTATATCAGGAACCTCTAAAGGAATAATTTGTGAACATAAGATCTGAAACATCTAAAAAATTATCACATGTTGGTGACTATTGGGAACAATAGGACATTTTCAAAGCATTGCAACTTATTTAGGATTACACAGATGTATTTCTAACTAATTTTACAAAAGTCAAAGGGGTGGATCCTTCTTTAGGGGAAATGCATATATAACTCAAGGAAAGTGCATGACCTATTAAGAAAACACCTTAACATCTCAATCCTAACATGAAACTGAAAGTTAAAGCTAAATTAGATCATATGCAAAATGCAAGAATAATATTTCCTATCAAAAGAGTAGATTGGGTAAGTCCTATGGTCATATAGCCAAAGAAAATAGGTGAGATTTGTATCTATAGAGACTAATGCATCTTAAATGATGCATGAATTAATGACCCCTTTCCAATACCATTTACTGATGAAGTGTTGGAAGCTGTGGTTAGACATGAGGTGTATTCCTTCATTGATAGATTTAGTGGGTATCACTAGATACCCATCATAGTTGAGGATAGAACTAAGATAAAATTTTATACTGAATGGGGGTTATTCACATATAAGGTAATACCATTTGGTTTAAATAATGCACCTATGGTTTTCTCTAGGGTCATAGTAACTATATTCAGTGACTTTATTCATGATTTCCTAGAGGTAAATTTAGATGATTGGGTAGTGTTCTCATTATTTTGAAAAAAATTATCAAAATTTAGACTCATGTTGGAAAGATGTTGAGAGCTCAGGATTGCACTCAAATTTAAAAAATGTTTGTTTTTTACACTATTTGGTGTTCTTTTAGGCCATGTAGTGTGTAGTAAGGGAATCTTGATAGACC
Organism: Torreya grandis; assembly: GCA_037957365.1. NCBI lineage: Eukaryota > Viridiplantae > Streptophyta > Pinopsida > Cupressales > Taxaceae > Torreya > Torreya grandis. The sequence continues at coordinate 123,984 of JARHVA010001974.1, read as the reverse complement.
AAGAAAAGATTGTAGTAATAATGAGTATGTCACCAACTAATTCCTCAATAGAAGTGCATTCCTTTTTAGGACATATAAGGTATTACTAAAAATTCATAAAAGGATATGTGGCTATTTCAACTCCAATGGAGAAATTACTACATAAAGGTGTTCCTTTTTTATGGATAAAATATTACCAAATAACCTTTGTTAATCTAAAACACTAGATGCTTACTGCACCAATCCTTATTTTTCCTAACTAGGGTAAAACTTTCCATGTACATATGAATCTATCTAGCACCACAATTGACATAGTGCTAACATAATGAAGTGAAGGAGGCTTGGACCATCCAATCCATTTTTAAGCCAAAAACCTATCTATAGCCTAGAATAACTACACCATAACTTGAAGGGAAGATTTAGAAATTGTGTTTTCCCTATAAAAATTTAGACATTATTTTTTGGCTACCCAATTCAAATTGTTCATAGATCATCAAGATTTATGATATCTCGTAAAGAAGCAATTATTGGGTGGAAGGATGTCTCATTGGTTGATAGTTTTTCAAGAGTTTCATTTTTGAATTAATGTTAAACTTGGAAGGGAAAATGTTGGTCCTGATCATCTCAGTAGATTACATAATGGTGAGGATCCTAAGGATATCCCCAATGAGTCTCTTAATGCTCACTTGCTTAGAGTTTCTATGATTCTTGAACAATTGGATGAAATAACATAGTTCTTGAAATAGGGGATATTACTTGCACATTACATTGAAAAACAAAATAAGCACCTCCTGACCAAGGCTCTTCCTTTTAGAATTATAAATGGATTTTTGTATCATATGGGGAAAGATGAGGTTCTGTAATGAGTTGCACTAGAGCATGAACAGCTGCAAGTCTTAAAAGAGGCACATTAGGGCATTACAATTAGACATTTTGAGGGAGAAGATACTTCAAGAAAAATATTACAAAGTAGTATTTGGTGGCCACATATTTTTGAGTATACATAGAGGTTTGATAAACAATGTGGTGTTTGTCAATGAATGGGTAAACCCACTCAGAGGGATGAGTTACCTCTTCATCCCATATTAGCAAAACAACCATTTGGGAAATGGGGAATTGATTTAGTTGGCCTCATTAATCTAAAAAGTAAATGTAGTAATGATTGATACATGATTATTGTGATTAATTACTTTACCAAATGGGTAGAGGCTATTGCTACACTAGGCTATAGATCCAAAGACACTGCTAAGTTTTTGTATGAGAACATCATTACTCGGTATGGGTACCCACTATAATTGGCAAGTGATAGGGGTACACACTTTTTAAACAACACCATTAAAATACTAATAGAATAATTTATTATTTCCCATCTTAAAATCATAACATATCATCCACAAGAAAATGGACAAACAGAGGTTCTGAACAAAGTATTGGGTAAGATCTTGATAAATGTTTATGATGTTAAGAAAGATGATTGGGAGGATAGAATTCCTATAGTATTATGGGATTACCATACCCATTTTAAGCATGCATCAAAATTTAATTCATTATAGTTGGTTAATGGGATGGAAGCTGTTATGCCTATGGAATACGTCGTGCCTAGCCTATGAGTTGCTAATGTAATGCATTTAGGTGATGAAAAATCACTTATAAATTAGTTATTGAATCTTAACCATATGGATGAAGATAGGAATAGATAAGTGTGGGCATAGGAAATTAATAAAAGGATTTAAAAATAATGGCATGACAAGAATTTGTGTACAAAATAATTCTATTGTGACTAATTGGTTTTGTTATATGATAGCCAGTTTTGTGCATTTCTCAAAAAACTCACCATTCAATGGAAAGGTCCTCATGTTTTCATGATATTTTAAAAAATGGGTTTATAATATTATGATATTTGAAAGCTAATATTTTACTTGGAAAGGTTAATGGATATAGACTTAAAGTCTACCACCATTAGATCAACATTGCAGCAAGAAAGTTCATTTTCGCACATCCAACGTAGTTAGAAAATTTTCATTCCTGCAAGTTCTTTGAGTTTGGTTTGCATTTTTTGTGTGGCATGTGTTTTCATAAGTTTATTATTAGTATATCACAAGATCAATTCCAATTTTTAAAAAATGCATGATAGGCATGGTCCACCTAGACTAACACATGCTGGATATCGAGTCATTCTAAGTGGACATACTTCTAAGTGACATCATTGAACAAAGATAAGTGTGGGTCATCTATTAAGTCTAAGAACCATACTTAAACAAGATAAAGGGTTATGATTATGAATAATGGTTTCCAAAAAGGGGAGTTATGGCCAAAGCATGTGAGTAAATGGTTATAACATCACTGCCAGAGTTGTATGTCATAATCAAGACCACCTATTTAATAGATACAACCAATGAAAAGATGGTAGAATGTCCCATCAGACATTATTTCATCAGTAGATCAGTGCCATATATACCTCATTGAATAACACATCCACCAAGTTTGATTTTCTTCTCACACATGAAATAATGGGGGTGAAGCATCAATTTAAATTTAAATCTAGTTGCACAATTAAAGGATTTTAAGATCCTAAACATTAAATGTGCAATATCAAAGGGCCAAGTGAACCAAAAAGTGTATAAATAAGTAATTTCATGGCATTATAAACCATTAAATCTTACTAATTAAGCTTTGTAATTGCTATTTCAAGTTTACTATCTCATTTTTATATGCTTCTAATTTTTCTCTATCAGTAATCATGGTTGCCTCCCCTAGTGCTATTGGGTTTGAGCATAATTTCAAAAAGAGACTCGCTACATTGAAGGAAGATTTAGGGATAAGAGTTTTGTTATAATAGACCAAGTTTTCTGATCTTCATGGTAGTGTTATGGTGTAGAATGCACAAAATTGATTATTTGCACCAAATGGCTTGGTACCACATTTGGCTAGCTTAGATGTGAGTGCCTCATGAGATTGCCCACTTTTGGGGATTGGTCTAGCATTATGTATTTTTTATTGGCAAGGTATAACCAATATTATATTTATTTGTCACAAGATGTCATGATGTACTTATCTATAGAAGTAAAGGCTCATATATTTGGGATGCCTTCCAGAGGCAAGTCCCTCATGGAATATAAGTCTAAAGCACCACTAATCTCTACTAAAATCAAAGCCACTATAGTTAAAGGTAACTAAGGTATTGAACTGGTAACTTTCCATGATAAACCCATGTGATTGTTAGTTGAATGTATATCACAAAGGTTCTAGAAAATGACTAAGGTTATGATTGAGGCCATAAAGGGTATCATCAATGTCACACATCTAATGATTCGTGATAGAGAAGAGTTTAATTATCCCAAATTCTTGCATATAAAATTAGAATATAACATTTCCAAAGTCTTAGGCACTACAAATAATACTTTCTAGTACTAATTTATGGTATTTCTCCTTGTCTTCACTTAATAGAAATCAATAGTCGTACAAGTTCATACCAACACTAATTATTGGCTTGATGAATAATTTTCCAATTTGGTTGCTTCTTTTGTAAATCATTATTAAGATCAAGTCCCTTTATTTGATAATTAGGAAAATGATCTTCTATAGATGGTAGATATGCATTCATGGATTCCACTAGATGTTATGAAATTCTTGGGTCAACATGATATCATTCAATACCTTCTAGAGGGAACATCTATCTAGATACATGAGCTCTCTCCAATGAATAATATGACATTGGGGTTTTTCTTAGACATGGATACTATATAGTGAGAGGTGGTTTTAAAAAAAACCCAGGCTACATAATGGGCTACATATCTTTAGGTTATTCCTCTTGTCATAGTACCTCCAAGTTCAAATCATGTGCCCACAAAGCTACCACAATGAAAAAAGAGCAAGAAACCACTTGATTATAGCCCTCCTTCACCACCCCACCACAAAATGAGGAGCCAAGATTTAGGGTAAAATAATCTTCATGTTCCAAAAATCACATCATAGTGTGATTGGTCTAATTTGTAGACTGATGTACTAAAGTATACTATCTAATGATAGAAGACATGGTGGGTGACTTGTATGAGGATGAGAATTAAAAATAATTTTTATTTTGGAAGGTCATGTGAATTGTGTAGATTCGTAACAACTTGCCACCAGAATTATGGGTTTCCCTTCCACCTTATCCACTTTTCATTTTAGTGGTCCCCTTAGGGGAAGTAACACAAGTATAATAAGCTCAAATGGACTAGGCAGATGGTTTTTTATTTAGAGGCTCCCCTCTACCATAACCCCTTGATGTCGTACTAGAAAGTTTACCCAAATCTACACTAAGATAGAAATAGTCAGTGCATAGGTTTCATATGGTGAAGGAGGACACTGAAGACTCTGACATTACTAAAATGGAATCCCCTAGATCTACCACAACCACTTCCTAGTGTTCAACACTTTCTAATGCTTGGCTCAAGATGATCTTTCCATAGGTGGCTATATAGGATGTTTATTGGGTTTGATTAAGGAAGGGTTCCATTTACACTTATAAATTTAGTTGACTACATGATCCTATTCATTTTTGAAATTTGATAAACCACCTTTAGATCCTAAGGAAGTCACACCTAAGTCCTCGACTGAAGAAGAAAATCAAGTTGCCTGAGAAGAGGCTGATTGTGCTACAACTTGATGATTCCATAAGAAGGAAGAGAAAAGGGCTAAGGTTGAAGCCACATAGAAGATGCATGATGCTAAAGTATGAGTTCAATCTCCTACCCCTCCAAATTATCTAAATATAGCCACCATGGTGCATGCTGCTCTCACTATTGACCAACAAGATATGTATGAGGACTCCCCTCAACAATATATTTTGGAGATAACACGGTAGTGAAACACTAAAACTAAGTAAGAAGTTTAATGTCCATAGAGTGAGGATATCTCAGCTAAGTCTTAGGAATTTCTAGGTGTTACTATTGATGTTGCTACTCTGACTAACCCCCAAGCTTCTCAACCAACCATTCAGTCTATAGAACAACCAAAATTGACTACTGGTGAGACTTCATTTTCCCCTACCATATAATTGTCTTCTATTGAAGTGTCTTTGGATCCTTTTCCATACAGTGTAGAATAGTTGATTGCACAACTTCCATCTACTCTTCCTAGTTTATCCATGATGTCCATACTACATGTATTTTTCCCAATAACATGGGGAACCATGTTTTTAATACCACTTATGCTTCTTTAGCATATCCCAACCCCTATTTTGGCCACTTATTTAGATATTTCACTAGCCTTCATAGACCTTTATTTTGATTTTACTTAGTTTTCACTGAGTAAACAAATTGAATGTGTGGTTGCATTATAAAAATATTTATCTCAGTAGGCTCAATCTTTGGTTCAAAATTTTTCACAACTAGACACTGATAATGCTATGTTATGGCATGCCTTACAACATGCATGTGATACTCTACAAACTGCTTGCCCAAATCTCATTTCAAAAATCATGATTGATCCCGACTAGTCCTTTGTTGATCTCCTTCCTTTACTTCTTAATCAATTGGTCCAAGATTAATACAACATTAAATTAAACATGTAGTATGCTTAATAAGGCTTGATGATCAAAGCTGAGACTATTAAAATGTGTGAGCTATGAAGAATGAGAAGAGGTTAAACATTTAAGAGTTGATATTGGACCATGTATGAGAGAGATTTATACATTAGTGGTATGTAATGAATTGATCTCTATGCGATTATAAATATCTATGATTGAGTTATCAAACTAGTTTTGGAATATTTCCACATACTTTTATATTATCTATGATAAGGTAGAAGTGGATATAAATATTTTCTATGCATGTGGATATTCAAATTATGGAGTAAATGATGAATCTATATTTTTAATTGAAATGAATTCATATGGTCTTGGTAACTTTACTATAGGTCTTTAGGAATCTATAATTCCACTAATTTAGAGTCCATTACCTTTCCCATAGTTGTCCTCATAATTAGCAAGTTCTGGGAAACCAAGAACCTCTACTATTAACCTCTCAAGAAAAGATAGATACAAGTGAATCCAATCTTGGAACCTCTTATATGGGTATAAGTATAGAAACTCCTAGATGCTAAAATCATCTTTCCAATTAGGCACGTGACTTGGATAGCCAATCTAGTACCTATCAGAAAGAAAAATAGGGAAATCAAATTATGCATTGACTTCAAGAATCTGAACAAAGCTTTGGAGAAAGATAATTATATCTACCTTCTCTAGATGAGGTGATACAAATGGTAAGTAGATTAGAGATGATGTCATTTTGGATGGGTTCTTTGATTACAATGAGGTCTTAATTGAAGTAGAAGACAAGATGAAAATTGCATTCACCACTAAGTAGGGAACTTTTTCATAAAAAAGGATGTCATTTAGCCTAATAAATTTAGGATACACCTTATAGAGAGCAATGGATTTTTACTTATAGGGGTTGGTTGGTAAATGTACTATTATCTACATGGATGATCTCACTAGGTTTTAAAAAAACTAAGTTGATCATGTCGATCACTTGTATAGAGTCTTGGGTTGATGTAAAAAATATGGGGTCTCCCTAAACCCAAAGAAGAGAATCTTTAGATTCACTAAGGGAAAGTTGATGGTACATATTATCACTAAATATGGAATTTTCATTGATCTAGATAAAATCCAAATCATCTAAAAGCTAACACCTCCCATTAGTAAAAAAGAGCTAAAGTCATTCTTTGGAAAGATTAACTTTATCATAAAATTCATCTTTGATTTTGCCAAAATACTCAAACCATTGAATGATATGCTGAAACAAGATGCAAAGATAGAGTGGAGAACAAAAGCCCATAAGGCCTTTAAAGATATCAAAACTACTATCGCTCAGGTCCTAGTTTTGATAAGTCTAAATTTCAATAATTTTTTAAACCTCTATTCATTTGCTTCAGAGCATACCATAGATATTGTATTAACACAAATGGTAGAAGTTAATGAACATCCCAATTATTTCATGAGTACAAACCTAAAGGATGATAAACTAAGAAATTCCATGATATAAGGGAAAATTTATGCCTTGATTAAAGTCATCAAGAAATTTAGGCACTACATCTTGTGAAATAAAACATATGCTATAGTTCTAGACCTGATTTTCAAACTTACATTGGGAAATAATGAATTAGGTGAAAGGAGAGGTAAATGGATGATAAAGTTACATGAGTTTAATCTAGATATTAGACCTATAAAAAGGATAATAGTTTAGGGTATTGTCTATCTAATGACTCAAATTGACCTACACATTAATATTAAAGAAATTAGTGAAACTCAAATAGGTGGAGGCAAATGGTACTCTTAGATAGTTAATTACTTACTCACAAGTACATGCCCTCCTAAATTAAATATAAAACAAAGATGAGCTCTTGATTAAATAATCCCACTACATGATAAATAAGGGAGTCATATATATAATAAAATATGAAAGAATTTATCTCACATGCATGTCAAAAGAAGAAGCTAATGATATCCTAGATGACTTGTACTAAAGGATAGTAGTGGACACCCATCATGCAATACTATAGATCATAATATTTTGAGGATAGGGTAATACTTTCCCACAATATCCAAGGATTCTTATAACCATGCTATAACCTACCATGAATGCCTAATATTTGCTAAGAAAGAAGTGAATGTTGTTATGCCTTTGTAGCTGGTTATTGAAGGACATCCCTTTGCCTAGTGGGGTCTTCATTTTATTGGGGTAATAAGGTTGAATTATTTATTAGGACACAATTTCATCCTTATATCTACAAATTAATAATCTAGGTGGATTTAATTAGTAGCAACAAAAAACCCTAGAGTAGTTGACATCATCAAATTTTTGGAGGAAAATATATTGACTAGGTTTGGCATCCATTTTCTCCTAGTTTGTGATAATGGTCCAAATTTTCAATCATCTAAATTCATGGAATGGGCTTATGATAATTATATTAAAATGAAATTATCTTCAAATTATTATCCACAAGGGAATGGAGTGGCTAAATCCACCAATAAAAATCTGGTAGATGTATTAAGAAATTAACATAAGAAAAAACATGAGAATGGCATCTCTTACTAAAATATGCACTGTGGGCTGATAGGACCAGACACAAACATGATCTTAAATCTTCACCTTTTTTACTGGTATATGGATAATAACCACTTTTTCCTATAACTTTCAAGATACCAACATACCAATTTATGCAAGAGTATATGGGTGAAGATGAAAGAATATAGTGTAGGCTATTAGATATAGTCCAAATGAAAGATGAAAGAACTGAAGATCTACATACCTTTAGTAAACATCAAGATATTTTCAAGTAATGGTTTGATAAAAGATCCAAAATCAAAGCATTTAGGATTTCAGACCTACTGTTCTTATGGAATAAATCCCATGAAAAGAAAGGAAATCATGACATGTTTAGTCCCTTATGGATTGGACCATATAAAATATAAGAAATCCTTGGTAAGAATTCCTTTAGATTAAAAGTGCTTTAAGGAAATGACCTCACCTTTCCACTCAATGGGTAGTTTTTGAAGCATTCCTTCATGGCTAATCCAACTGGAGATGCATCAAAGTAAATTGTGAATAAATTTTAGATTAGTAATAGTCTAGATTTCCTATTTTTAATATTTTACTTTTAGTAGATTAATTTTTTTAACTAATTTATATGCTAGATTTCATATTTTAAGCATTTTTTTCTAGATTATTTGTTATGCTTTCTAGGTTAAATTATTAAAATGCAAACTATCTCACCAATTTCTTGAGATGAAAGTATAAATATAAGTCAAAAAATGGGGATGACATATAAAAGGGCACCACTAATCTCTAGGGAGATCTATTATGAAAGTAAAAGACTATTTAGTATTGAGGTATGTATTATGACTAAGTTAAGTTTTACTTAGATCCAGTAAGTTTACAAAGTTTTAGGGACTTGTTTAGATATATTCATGTAGATTTAGAAAAACTTTACTTTTATAAAGATTCATTGCATTATTATATGCTAAAACATGGATATGTAATAATAAAGCATAGAGATCGATATACACTAATAGGGACATATTGACAAATAAGTTTTCTTATTCCTATAACTCGCCAATGATGGTCCCCAACCCTTCTATCTATGTTGCAAAAAAATAAAATTCTATAAAATAACTAAAGATGGATGATTTGAGTAACCTATACCAGGGCTATGGAGCTTTGGCTGGAAATAGAGCAAATCTTTGAGCATGACTAGAGGTACCTCTATTGGGGCTATGGTATCCTAGTTGTAAGTAGAGTAATATCTAGGATTTTTTTTTTGCACAATTAAAAGTCAATATGGAATCTACAATGTTTATTTATCTCTTCATTAAAATTTTTAGAACTAAGGAAAATTGATCTCATTATACCACACATAATATAAGGAATGGAAAGGATAATATGTTGCATGAAGAAATAAGAGTTGGTTCTAGAGCCTTGGTTTCCTTATTCTATCTTAGTTAGAATGAAGTTTTCTTAAAATATATTACCAAAATTCTAGGTTTTCAAAATACTCAATGGTATTTTCCCCTATAAGTCACAATTTTTTATGCCCCTAGCACACATACCCCATTTTATCATATTTTAAATGGGGACCCATTATGATACAATATTTGATTATGGAAGCCATGAACCTTAATACTCCATGTTCCTAGTTATTCTTTATTATTAGTGTAAGGTTACTCCCATAATGTCTAAATTTATAAGAAATTAAACCATAAAAATCAAAGCTTGAACTAATATCTTAAGATATTATACACCTTGGATATTTCATGAGTTCTTTTTTTATACTATGTTTTATAAACTAAAGATATTAATCTCTTGTCCTAGTTTTGTATCTATTTTATGTAGTTATAGTATCATTGACTAGGATTTGTTAAATTACCCCAAGTGGGCCCTAATTTAGTTACTCAATATTTTTGCATGCCTCACCCTCATGTCATCCAAAGCATCGAACTATTATAAAATTGACAAAATTATACATTTTTTGAGGCTCTGAGCTTTCGAACATCTTAAAAAACTAGCAACATAGAGACTGCACTTTTTCATCTATAAAATTTAATGGTATCTGGGTTCCATAGTTTAATACCTCTAAACTCTCATAGCTCTAAGTGATTCAACACGTAACAAGATTTTTATCAAATGAAACCTTAAAAATAATAAATAGGCCATTGTTTCATAGTCTAATGGTTCTACACTTATATGCTTTTGTGTTCTGAGAGATTGATGTGTGGCACATTATACATCCCAACTCAATTATGGGAGAGTTTAATCATAGTCAAAATCTATAGTTTAATGGATACAAGGATAAAAATTCCCAAACCACTGAGGTCATTACACATGTCTAATTTTTTCTACTTAGAACCAGTCAAGACATACATAATTCAATAAATAGGCTCTGAGCCTCTAAACATCCTAATTCCTTGTGCCACAAAGATCACACCACATGGATTGATCATGTTGATTTGTGACTATGTATCATACCAAAAATAATGAAAGAATAAAAGATACAAACTGATGAAAGATAGAAAAGTGTCATTTTACAAAATGGAATATAGCCAAGGTATGAATATAAAAGTTTTACAACATGGAAAAAGAACCAATCAATGATTAATCAATAACTATTCAAAAAATAGTGATTGAACATAAGAACTTAGTGAAATGTCATCATATGGAAAAAAACCAACCTGCCAAAGTTGAGTAACAAGTTTAAATAAAAATAGGAAATAAAATAAAAAGTTCATTATTTGTATTAATGGTACACAAATGCATTCAATACTTAGGCTTGTGAACAATATATGAAAAATCTATGAAAATAGGGGATTCGCTTCACCATTAGTCTTTCAATATAATGATCATGTTTTAAAGCTCCAAAAAATCCCAAAAAATCTAATATATTTAGAGAGAAACCACATAATGAACCAATTAGTTTACATAAATAATTTTAGTAGTTATAAAAAAACAATGGCTTCTTCTAAAAAATAGGGTAAATCTCCAGTTCCCTCTCTCTACTCATTTACAGGAGGACCCAAATAAATGGATAATGTTGTCTAAAAGATTGCATAAAATTTCAAATTCCTACATTAATCAATGATCTAAGAAGAGGTTGAGCCTATAAAACCATATTCTATTGAGGACCAACTATCTCCTAAGGAGAAATAATACATAGATGACCTCCTATCAATCAAGGAATAAGGTCTCCACCAAGCTATATCCAAACCTGACTTAATGCCATAGATTAACCTACTCCAAGTTTTATTTGTTAATGAAACTATTTTTAGAGAAATATTGAATGTTATAAAGGTTAATAATGCTACTGCATACATCTTAGGTAGAGAACCTGAGAGATATCTTAGACTCGCCTTACCCGAAACTACTTACAACCATGTCTTAGTGAATGTTTGGCTTGAACATAACACAATGGATGGGAATTTGAAATTATGGATTACTAAAGTATAAAGGATTAATCCAAATGAGCTATCTCATCTAATTACATCATCAAATTCAAGCCTATAATTAAGATATTTATGGCCATATTAAATAGGTTGTATGGTTATCCTAATATTAAAAATATATAGGTTGAATGGGTTTTAATGTTAGATATACTCCTGACATTTGACAAACTAGTGTCACTAGGGAAAATTATTGGTCCCAAAATAAAGTCATAAATCCTTTGTGTAATTGGAAAAAAATTATATATGATATGCTAATTTTTAGATGAAGCCATGGTCACAATATACAAGCCTTATGGTCAAGAATGGTAGCCTTCAACTGAATGTCTAGAAAATAGGGTAGGAGAGGACTACTCTTTAATTTTTGTAAATAGATATGAAAATGAAATCAAAAGGATATGAGAGGTAGTCTATCCATAAATATTATAGTCTAAATAGGGCACTATAATGCCAAAATTATTAGAAAATATATATATATATAAAACCTGAATAAAATGGGAGACTATTGGTACTACCCTGATGTCACTATTATTAGGATAGAAGGAATATGGACCAATCCCTTACTACTAACACACCATGTTCCATATCACATATCAGAATAATAAATTGTATACCAAATTTATAACAACATTAATGAAGAACTAGGTAAAAGACATTTGGCCTACTATTTCAAAACTCCTCTAAGCATTGGACAACAATAATATCTTGTTAGATCACATTTTATTCATGATGTCAAAGATAAGAATTAGTATAATTTATATGTGGAACCAATTAGAGAATGGTATCATAGGAAAAGTGTAAGGGGGTATCTCTTATAACTCAAGGATAATAAGAAATTATAGGTATATTATGGCCATGAGGAATATGAACATGACACAGTCTTTCTAATTGAAATAGATGATACTAAAGTCTAGATAAAAATGAGAAACAAACCAATATCCATGTCTTGGGAATAAGTCCTTTAGTATGATCTAGAGGTAACTAAGGAAAAGGCAAAGGTTGCATAAAGACATCAATGGTCTTCAAGATAATTGATCAAAACATAACAATAAGATATACCTCCTTCCCATTCAAAAGAGCATGAAAATGAGGAACTAGATGATTCTAAAACTCATAGAGAATTAAAATCTCAAATTAGAATGGAAATTATAAGGGGTATCCTAAGTCCCCAAGCATATTTTACATCAGTGGTAACTAATGTTTAAACTTTGGAGATGACCACTACAAGGCATAGGTTAGCTACTTCTTCAATGAAACAAAGGATGAACTCTTTAGTGATGACACTTTTTAAACCCCTCACTATAGTCACCCAAGTAAGTCTTTTAGAATTTATCCAAATTACTTTCCTATCTATTCCTACCACCCCTAGTTCACCCCAATCCCCTAAGTCTCCTTAGGTAATCTTTTCATACTCCATAACCACCTCAACACCATTCATCACATCTAATACTCTTTCACCACCATCTCCAATCATACCTTCCATCACTATTACTCCTAAAACTATCTCCCCCATCTCATCCACTTTCCACTCCAACCATATTCACCTACTATATGAAGCATAAATACTCTTCCCCTCCCTACAAAGGTAAACAACTAGAATAAATACCATCACTTAGTTTACCAATAATATAAGAAGAGGAGGAAAAATAAGTAGAGGAAGAGTTAGATGCAATAGAATAAACCAAATAAGAGGAACTCATGCATGTATTATCTTTATTCGATTATCCTATAGATGAAAAAATAGATGATGAATACGTTGAGTTAAAAAAAGGATAAGACCTTAAGCCTAGGAAGATATAAACTTAAGGAAGCCTCTCCTGATGTGTTAAAACATTAGGTCCTCACCCTAGAATAAAACAAGAGCTTGGACAAGGTAATTTATTATATTATATCTTTAGTTTCTAATATTGATTAAACTACAGGTATGCCCTCATCCACTACTAGGGATATTTTATCTAGTTCTATTAGCTATTCTGATTTGATTATTTTGTATTAATATCCAAAGCTAGTAACTCTAAAAGCATTCTATTTTGATAATCTAGTCACTTTATCTATTTTAATCCTTGAATGCCACCAATCCTCAAAAAAATCTTATTGTAATTGTAACTCCCCATGCCAAAACCATTATCTATGACCTCAACAATAATAACTATACAAGTTACTTTGGGCTTGACCAAACTTCTGTGTAAAGTTACACCTATGAAGGAAACATCTCTTTGGGAGAGGGTTATTCAACCACCCCTCTAGTTTACTACTTACATAAGTTCATATTTTGCACCCCAAATGATTACACCACCTCTAATTACTCTTCTTTATTCCCAATCCTAAAAACCAAACCAAGAGGTTGAAATGGGAGAACTCATTGTACCACAATGGATAAAGGAAATGTAAGGTGCAATGGTTGAAAGGTAGAATATAGTTATAAAAAACTTCCTAAGTCTCCACTCAGTTTGATAAGTAGAGTGGGACTATCCAAAGGGTAAGGAAGAGGAAGGTGATGAACACAAGAATTGAGGAATAGGTAGTGTCTAAAAAAAGGGAGAATCTTTTCACTTTAGCCAAGAAGCCCAATATAAATCTAAATGACCCCACTAATTATATAGAGAATTTTGGTTCTTTTTTGGATTTTATAGTGGTGGAAATGAAAGATATGTTTTAAATTAAATAATATGACTTTAAGAGGTTATAATAGAGCCAAATTATACATGGAACTCAAGAAATTATTGTTGATGTACAAAGTGAAACAACCAAGTTATAGAGTATTTTGTATAAACTCAAGGTTTTAAAGTAGGGAACTAGTCAAATAGGACAAATTTTGTCACATTTTGGAATGAGATGAAAGAGTTGGAAAAGAGATTTAATTTTTTGGTCCAGTGCTCTAGAACTATTTTTTTTAATCAATTAGATCTTATGAATAGTATGGATGTTTTTTGGTGCTTAAATTATGTAATAGAAAGAAGGAATTATTCCAATAAATGACATACGCAAATGAAGACCCTATTATAACATTTACTCACTCATGAGTTGGAAGAATTATAAATTTTGGAAGATATGAGGTCTACTAATGTGATAACCCCTACATAAGAGTTAGTCAATAGATCTAATTTTGAAAATATTCTTCACGTGGCTATAGATAAGTTCAAACCAGAAGTTGAGGGCACTATTTATAGAACCAATGAAGAAATCTTAAAGTTGGTTAGTTTTGAAAATGATATATTAAAAAAGGTAGAGGCTTTAACATCTAAATTCAAGAGATCAAATGGTGAGCAATAAATATTAATGACTGAAGTTGTTAAGATTTTGAATCCTTCATTACTTAATTTTGATATTATAAATAAGGATTTTGATAAAGCCTATGCAGTATTCTAAGATTTGAGAACCAAAGAAGAAACTTCGAGCTTAGTTCCACATACACAATCGGCTATCAGTACTATCCCAAAATCACAAAGCTATTAATTCCCTAGATTTACCATCTTGCAAACTTTAATAGGCCTAGTTTTGATTTCACAAGGACCTCTAGTAGTTACATCTATTGAAACTAAACTTACCCCACTTACCTCTTTATTTAGTAGTTCCATGTCAACACATTGATTTAAAATAACCATGTATTTAGATGTTATTACTAAAGTATAACTTTAGTTATCAATCTATTTACTATACATGTATATTATATTTTTAATTGAAGAGGCTATTCTAAATATGTACATAAGGCATGCATATTTTGCATGGTTTCAGATGTATATTTATAATTTTAAACTTGTAATTTTATACTAAGCTTTAAGAGATGATGAATCTCCATCCACACATAGACTCACACACACACACACACACACACACACACACACACACACACACACACACACACACACACACACACACACACACACACACACACACACACACACACACACACACACACACACACACACACACACACACACACACACACACACACACACACACACATTTATATATCCTTTAAATTCCAAATGGAGGAGATTTTTGGTTGCTAATATTAATAAGAAATAATGAGAAGTTATGCTTGACTTAGTTTGAATGTTCAAATATTTATTCTTCTGTAATTATATGGTTTGTATGGGATATTCTATCATTCTAGTATTTTAGTTCTTTGGTTGTGTATGAGTTAAATATTATTTAATATAGTTATTCATTTTAAGATTTAGCTGATTTTGATGTCTTTTATATGTGGATTATAATCCCCCTTTCTGATGTGCAATAAAAATCTAGTAAACATGGAAACCTTTGATTCATACATGTTTAATTATACTATATTCTATTTCCCTTTGAATCCCTACTATGTTTTAATGTTGGTGTGCTTCAACATCTTATAATAAATATTGGTCCTTTGATTTCTTGTCCTGATTTAGTTCAAGTGCTAGTCTTGAAGGGTTTTCATCTTGTGTGTTCCACATGCCTATTTTATGCCTTACCCTTCCTTTCCTTTTGTGTTTATTTTGGGATAATAAACACTATAATCAAAACCATCATCCTTCCAACAATTTTAATTATATTTAGGTTTATTCATAGTCAAGTCACCCATGGTAAACAATTTGCATCATTCACCTTTACTCCACCAAAAAGTTATTATAAAACTAAATGACCAATAATTCATGATTTGGAGTGAAATATTTCACTAATCTTAAAATTTCAGAGGCTATCTCATAGGGTTACTAGGGTGTGCATAAAACCCACATAAATATTATGCCCTACCTAATTGAATATCTGAGTCATATCTTGATCTTGACTATGCCCTACCTACCTTCTTGTCCTTGTGTATGCTATCTATAATTTTCCTACTTGAGTATGGCCTAAATACCTATCATTATTGTCATTACTCCTTTGAGTATTTCCTCCCTAATTGAGTTACCTACTTGATTATGCCCTACCTGATAAACTACCAGAGTTATGTCTTGACCTTGAATACTTGTATCTAATCTTGACCATATATATATATATATTACATGGAAATATCATTAATAATTGATATTTAATTTAATTCCTAATTGAATAACCAAGCCATATATTGAAAGAGAAGGGACATTATCAAACTTGAAAACCAATAGAGGTGGAATTATTAGATCAAGGGATAAAGGAGAGAGGATATTATTAGATCAAAGGATAAAGGAGAGGGGGAATTATCAAGGGATTATCTAAAAGTAAGAGAGGTGGAACTAGTACTCGATACTTAATATAATACAGGGTTGAATACCCAAGAAATATATTAAAAGGATAAGGGTCATTATCATGATTGAAAATCAATAGAGGGGGAATTATCAGATAAATGGATAAAAGAGAGGGGGTATTATTGGATCAAAGGATAAAGGAGAGGGGGAATTATCTAGGGATGCTTCAAAAGTATGAGAGGGGGAATTATCACCCATATAAATAAAGGATATGGGGCATTAAATAATATATATCTTGAAAGGAGAGGGTGAATTATAACTTATATAGAGAAAGGAGTGACTAGGGATAATAAGGAACAAGTAGAAAACCATTACAACCACCATAAAGGTATTAAATGGAGTGAGTAGGGATGTAAAAATAGTGATTGGGGATGATGAGGGTCAATGAGGGAGTGATTAGGGATGATGAGGGATGATAAGGGTGTTTTTAGGGAAATTATAGGTAGATAAGGGAGTGATTAGGGATGATTAATTAGTATGAGGGATGATGATAGAAAATGAGGGAGTGACTAGGTATGATTAGGGATGGTGAAGGATGATGAGAAGGTCCCTATCTATAGAAATAGACTCAATTAATTTATTATATTAATTAGTGAAAGAAAGTATACATGCATTTACCTATCCCTATCTATATTTTAGGAGGGTGAGGGGTGTATAGGGTTTGAAATTTTAGTATTTGAGTCATGGTACTAATGAGTTAATTAATTAATCCACCCCACTTTGTTAGATATGAGTATGAACACAATGAAAAAAATGTCATATCCATATCCCATATCTATATAGGGTAGATTTCCTCTAAGTGAATGAATCAATGTGAATCATGTCACATACATAATATGTTTGTATCATTATATTATAATAAATAGGAATGAATGATATGGTGTCACCATATTTCATCAATAAACAATGACACGATCAGGAAACCACCCCCACTTTATATATATAGAGTTTTATTTTCTTTGATGAATTATATATTTTAATTGACACAATATATATTGGCACCTTGATCTTAAAAATGCATTTAGATATATATTTACAGCGAATATAGATAGGGGCCAAAGTCTATCAATTCTATTGGCTACATTTAGATCACTCTATATATTGAATAAGTCTATCAATGACTGAATAAGTCTATTAATGATCAATGTTACTAAATTACATATGTAATATGTATGATATGACCAAAGTAACATAATGTGCATAATGCCCTACATGGTATGCATTATTTGTGTGATGCAACACATATCCATATCATGGAATAGAATGATGTCATCTTTATATGTATTTCATGATGTTGATGTGACACATAATGAAATACAAGTGTGGGTAACATGATGTGATGGTTAATTCCTACCCTATTAATATGATAGTTTGTTTCAACTACTTGACATTATTGAATGGAATTCATTATGTATGGGTTGTGTTAGTGTGATGGGCCCATTATATGTATTTACCTTGGTCATAAGTGGATATAGTATTTTTATGTCACTTTTGGCTTGTAATAGAATTAATTGAAATCAAAATCAACATGAGTGTATGGTTGGGTGTGCATGGGTCAACAATGTAACCTATGTTTTCCTATGCACACAAATTTGACATGAATTTTAATTGAATTGGGGTGACCACACCTAAATGTGGCCCAAAATATCCCTATTTCCCATAGTCATAAATGATTATGGTGTTTTTGTGTCACTTTTTAACCCATAGTAGACCTAATAATAAGTTAAATTGGAATATATGAGTGGTTGGGTGTTCATTGGTTTGTAATCTTTGATTTTGACAAACCCATGACTCCTATAAATGCTAGAAAGTAATCTAGAAGGTACCAAAACCTAAAAAATGACTACATATTTACCCAAAATGGACATCAATTATAAATGTTATGCCCAAGATCCCTAGTTTCAATATTAAAATCCTAAAAATGCCTAATTACTGACCATATTGGATTTTTAAAATACATCTTCCACATCATAAGGGGTGTAGCTATGAGACCAACTGTATTAGATGTAGAGTGACCTTAATTTATTATATTTACTAAAATAGATTTTAAAGTATACAAAATACACATGTAACAATATAATTGTAAATTTATAATTGACATTTATTTTAGTAAATGACCCCACCTCCCCCCACCTTCTAATGCATCCCACTTTTTCATTTTATCAACTCATGAATTCATTAGATCATAAAAAACACACATTATAGTGTATACATGTTATATAACTTAAATGACCCAACCTTCCCCCACACCTTCTAATGCATCTACATTTTGAATTTTAGCCACTCTTGACTTCACTTGACCATCAAGTGTACACTCTATAACACATATGCACTTTGGTTGTTTTGCATTTCAAATGCACACATTTTTTTAATTTAATTTTTTACAGGCAATAATGTGTACATAATAAAACATGTACATGATATTATTACATGTACCTACTATGGTGAGTTTGAATTAAAAAACCAAGCATTTTGGCTCAGAAATGGCTTGGATTCTTGAGCCAAAGGATTGGACCTATCAACACATAGTTGAATCTAATATTTTTGAGAAAATACAACAAAATTCAACTTCCATCACCAAATACACTATAAATTTTAGTGAACCAATTCATAAAATTATTGCCATGATAAATAACACACTCTCCCTTTTTCGAATATATGTTCTTTTTGGGACTATTTAAAGGTTTTTGTCTATGTTGATTTCTAACTATAGATTTTTTAGGCCACTACATGCTAAAAATATACATACCTATATATGTTTGGGAATCTTATTTAATTTATCCAAATACAAAAAACATTATATGGTTACAAACTAGGCCTAATTCTCTGCACATTAAGAAAAAACTAGTTTTCCTTTTTCCTGAGGTAGTTAGGGGGGCCAGATGGTCAAATATCTATTTTTTTGTCAACTTTTAAGGTCTATTTACTTGTAAAATTAATTAAAAAAATATTCATTGAAAAATTATAAAAAAACATAGGTTACAAACTAGATTATCTTAGCTAAATTTTCACCAAATTGTTTTAAACAATATTAAATGATGTTAAAAAAAGAGGGGCCATATCGTCGGCCATCTACTCTATTTTCCTAAAATAATAAGAGTTCCTATTAAAATTTTATATGTTTAACTTATTTATGCTTAACTAATTTTTTTTAAAAATATTGTTTTGGAAACTAGACTCAAAATGCTACAATTCATATTATTACACTATCCTCAAATTTTGAGTGTAGCCATCTCAAATTACCTAAAAAAGTTTAGATTTTTCAATTTTTAGGAAAAACATGTCCATGGGTAGCCCCCTTTTGTCCCCCAACTTTGTGCACTTACCCATCACTTACACGTCTTGCTAGTCACTAATATCTTACACAATGCTACATATTTTAGAGGTACAATCACTGTGGGGGTGAATCAGTGAGCAAAAATAATCCAACCTCAATTCTGATCTTTAAAAACACTTAATCAGTTACCACACACATTCATGAAGCATACATATCATTAATAGAAATGAGCAAGAGAGACAATGTAAGATCAATCACATAACACATGACATACATGTGAAACCCTCTTGCAAAATAAAACCCACTAGAACCTATAATTGGACTACTATCCTATAATACAAATAACCAATTTAGACCATCTACAAATGATCAAGGAACTATAATCCCTATTTAATGACACTATAATCCCATAAGGTGCTACCACACCTATCTATCTGAGATACAATAAAATCCAAGATTTTATCAAGTTTTACCTTGCAAGGATGATTCAACCACCTTAGATGTTGAGATTCCACAAACCTATCAACACATCAACCTTTGTACCAATGTCTTCAACACTTGATGATGGACCCATGATTATCACTCTTCACCTTATCTCATACTCAAATAACAAGAGCATTATTCTACCAATATAATTAAGACCTATAGGCTATACAAACAATCCTCAATCTATTCTACTCTTCAAATCATCCATAAGGCACTCTATGCCTCCTTCCATCCATAAAAAACACACACACAAGCCTCTCTCAAATATCTCCCAAGTCTCTCACTCAAAATCTATAAATCACCATCTTTGATTTCACTATTTATAGAGCAATCTTGATAATCAAGACCTTGATCAGCCATTAGGCATACCTTAACCCTTAAGGTAACTATTTTATTGATACATAACTCAAAACAATCTTTATAGGTCATCCATAACATCTATGGGTCACCCTTAAACAACTACACCTTTTAATAAGGCCATTGTAGCTCTTATAGGTCTCATGGAGACCTTTTCACCCATTATCACAACATCGATCAAGATAAGAACATAGGACCACTTAAAAATACATGGGTCCAATCCTTATGTCCCCTTTGAAATTCTCAAAAGATCATAATTATCTTTTCTCACATTTGCATATGCTCAAACAACTCAAACATTGACCTGATGCATATGAACGTCATGAACAAATACATAGTCAACTTGTTAAGCATTGTTTATACTCAAGATAGATTGATCACACCTCCAAAATCCACACAAAGTATCCTCATGGATTCTAAAACACTCCCAAATAAAAAATTCATCATGAGACATCAAAACAACATCAAAATGAGCTCAAACATCCTTCTTGGGTCACTTGCAGAATAAGAACAAATATATAACCAACTTCTAGGCTCAATATATATGACTGTACTCACTTTCAAATCTTCAAATATTTATCTCTAGATGGACTTTGGAGTCCTCTACCACTTTTATTTTTACAATAACAGTAAATTTGAATTCTATCAAAAGATATGGACAAAATATAGAGATATAGTTTTTCCCTATGTTAAATTCAAATATTTAAATTTAAATAATCAGTTAACCTTTGACCACTTTGTAATCATCTCATGTCCTCATTTCTCAAATCAAATACACACCATTGATATTATCCAAGATTTAACACATAGTCTACCAAATTTAAATGTTAAAACTCTGATAGTTGACCTCATCTTTTACAATTATGGAAACTTTGACCTCATGCGCTCTGTGAATATCTGTGGATCAACCAGGTCTTTAGAAATCAATGCTCACTATTTGATCAAACTGTATAAATACGTACTCACCATTGGATCCTTATCTTTTACCTTTTCTTAGTTATTAAATATCATGTACCTATCCTCATATCACTTTTTCCTAACTTCTTGGATCAACATGCACTGTTAATATTTCTCAAACTTTAACTTGTGCAAAAATGACTATGGGAACCTTGCTTATCTACCCAAGTAGCCATTTTTGAAACTTAATAACTTCTTCTACACTTAGAGGCATGATCTCAAATTTGGACCAACTGATATCCTCACATAGGAGAATCTAACCATATAAAAAATAGCTTTTATAACCCTCACATGTGTGAGATATAATGCCATTAAAATTACTTCTCAAAATCTTTTGTCACAGAGCCAACTATGTCAAAACCTACCTAAGAGGCCAACTTTGAGCATGCATAGCTTTTGCCACACTTTAGTGCATGATCTAAAATTTAGCAAAAATAAACTAGGATCAAAATTGAACAAACCCATAATATCAATTTCTCTTGACACCTTCACATGAGTAAGATATGCCACCACAAAAATTCTCACTTGGCTCTTCTTGCCACATTGCAAAATTGGCTAAGTATGTAAAAACACAATCAAACTGCCTGGGATCCTAGCTTTGCATATGTATATATTTTGATGCACTATATTACATGATCTAAAATTTAGCTCAAATAAACTAGGCACAAAAATGAACAAACCCATATGATCATTTTATCCTGAAACCTCCACATGTGCATATGCTAACCTTAGCTAAGAATCTAATGACATGCAAATTAGCTAAGAATCAGAAAATAATGAATTTTGATCGAGAAGCCAACTTTACAACCTCATATATTTTATTGTGATTAGATACACGACTTGAGATATATAACATTATAACTATATACCAATGTGATCACAACTATATGACCAACTCCTCTTGACTCAATCCCACATGGAAATGGTGATGTCATGAAACTGCCTACTTAGATTTTCTACCACTAGACCCAAAGTATCTAGATAAAAAATATGATCAACCAGATGGAATTTAATCATGAAAACAATCACTTAAAGCATATAAAACATCTTATATGACCCCTTTCACATGATCAATACTCCATACTCATCCCTAAACATCTCTATCCATGTCAACACTGAAGATCAACCAATCCTCCTTTAAGGATATTAGAACAGACACATTACACACTTTATCATTATCACTTAAGATATCAAAACACTTCATCCACTCCATAGGAAACCTCCATGACAACACTATGACATCATTGATAATACTCCAATAATATTGCACTTTGTCATTGATGTCAACAATCATCATATATAATAATATACAACTCACCTTCTCTCTCTTCAAACACTCCCACAATAGGAAATTTATCCCCCTTTGACATAATGACAAAGTGGGAACCAACTGATCCCAAGGACCTAAAAAGACCATAAATAGGAAAGGACCATCTTAGAAAGATGATACAAACTCCCCCTTACCTTGAGCCTATCTTTACTTGTCTTGACAACTTCCACTTGCTCCATGCCAACACTCTCTAAATCCAAACACTAAAACCAATGAAAAAAGAACACATAAACACAAAAATATGATGTAATATATCAATAAACATTTATGAGGGACTCCCCCTAATAAATTTGATCAATTGCACCTTCTGAGCATATTCAAATCTCCACATACCATTCAAAATAACCACATATGCTTACTAGCCTTCTCTCTCAAGCTACCATAAGGACCACCAACAGAACTTCATGACACTCACCAAAAAAGAAACATGCACTAAACGAACTTGATAACTCACCTTGAAACACACATACCTTGTTGTTTTGGAGAAATTAAGCAATAAACACTCTTCTTCAAATTAGGCCTATCTAGCCTCCTTATAGCCCTACATGGAACTTGCACACTCCATAATTTTCAGTAGACACATCTTCAAGACATAAAAATCCATATCTAGAGCACACTCATATGCACCCTAAATCACACCAATTTTCATCACTAAGATAATCCTATGCAACATACTTCCTTCATAAACCTACTAGTCAATTAACCCTCCATATTGACAAAAACTTGAATAAATTGAGAACCAAAAACCTTAAAATCTATGCAAATCTTGTTTTGACCACCCATTTGGCCAATTCAACATAATAAGAAGACTCAGACCTTCAATCATAAGACAAACTACTTTTATAGCATAGCCTAAAACCATAGAATGTAAAAATAAACATGGTCAACAAACCTCCTTTTGGTCAATTCACACCTCTAAAACTTATTTCAAACTTGGATACACCCTTCACACACTTCTAGACTAAAAATTGAGGCTTCACACCTTTGGGATCCTTGACTTCCTATAACCCATTTTAGGTCTGCTTGCTCTTAAGCCAAAAACTGAGAAAATCAAGAACACTAAAAAATCTTCAATTGGCTCAATACATACCTTCAGATAAAAAAAAAACTAAAGAAAATCATAAATAAGTGTATAGACTTTTTTGAAAATCTTCTTAACATTTGCATCAATCTCGTTAAGCCACCTAGAACCACCCATTATGACTCTTTACTACAGCTCTTTCATAAACCTCTAAAATAGGCTCATGAACTTCTCACTCCTTAACCAAAGACATTCTTTGATTGAAATTATCATCTTGAGCACACATAATTTCTTCTCCACTGAAAGGAATATCTTAAGAATCATAGATAGAGACCTCTTCTACACCACAATGCTCTACCATGTTGTGAAACCAAAAGTTGCCCACAACTCCTCATATTCTTTCTCTTCCTTGGTCATCTGATACTTATAGTTATTATTATTATTTTTCTTAGGAGAAAAAAATTCCTCATTCACTATAATATTCTCCTTTTCTTCTATGGTTAGATTGATAATACATGAAGACAACATAGATTTATTACATACTTTTTCATTTGAAAGATCTTCCTTGTAGTTCAAAACCTCATCATTAGGCACAAATAATTGATGTTCTTTGCATAATACATGCTTAAAAATATCAAGATGTTCACTTGAATCCATACATACCTCAATACTAGCTTCAACTATCACTTTGGTCTTCTCTTTGAGCTTGATCTCTTCATTTTCAACATGAGTAGAAAATGAGATCCCTTAGCACTCTTTAACTTTTGAAGTATTCTCTACAATAGCAAATAGATTACTTGGACCTACAGTATCATCATGAATCACACTTGTCATCTCAAGATTTCATGTGTTAACATGCCTTATTTATTTCATTCTAAGAGCTTGATTGAACTCATTCTGACTTGATGTCCTTTGTTTACAGAATCTAACAATGTGACCTCTCTATTCACAATTATAACACACCATACTTTTTTCAAGAAACATATCTTTCCCTACCTTATTTGGACATAAAATATGTCAAGACAATTAAATGACTTAACTCTATTCATACCTTTTGACTTATGACCCGCATCATAGTTCCATGCAAACTCATTTCTAATGGGTCTCTTGCATTCTCTAGCCCTATAAACATATTGATTACATGTATAAAAATAAACATTGAATCTTGCATACCTCATGGCATTTATCTATTTGATCTGATGTATCTTCATTTTTCTATTACCTTCAATCCTTATATGATGATTTATCTTCAAAGTATGACTGTCTTAATTCACATTATTCTTCATCTTGTCTTGAGTAACATTCTTTTGTTCTTCATATCCAAGACTAGTTCTATCACTAGCATGCTTTTGACCACTCAAAATGTTGTCTAGATCATATGAGATATTTTCAAATATCAAAAATGACTTCACCTTACTAGGTGTCTTCTCTAACTTAGATTTCAAAGCCTCATTTTCAAAAACATACCTTGAACATTATTCTTCTTTGGCTCTTAGACTTTCAGACATAGATTCTAACTTAGAATTAAGAAACATGAAAAAACCTTCATGCTCCCTAGAGTTTAAACCAATCTTGCCTCAAATACACTAAATTTCTCCTCATAGTCCTTGAGATTATATTTAATCTTCTTATTGATCTTATTTTTAATCTTCAGTTCTTTAAGAGGTTTATCAATACAGTCTTATAGTCCACCTCATCCTCATCATTATTTGAATCACTCGAGGTATACACCTTTTGATGTGAGAAACTTCCTTCCTCAACCATGAATAGAGATTCATATTCAATGGGACCATCATATTCATGATCATATTTTGAGTCACTATCTTCACTCTCATCTAATGAGCTACAATCTTCTTTGGTGTAGAGACTCTTCTTGTTTTTGAAGGAATTCTTCTTGTTGTTAAACTTTCTGAATCCTTTCTTCATGTATGTATTTTTATCATCATCTTGGACTTCACCATGCTCTTCATCATCTTAATTATCATTCTTATGAGGGTAATTATGAGAAAAATGTCCAATCTCTCCACAATTGAAACATTTGAAGGGTAGTTTACCATTATACTTCTTTGAGCCTGTGTTTAATTTCTTAGTAATCAAAGTAACTAGTTTATCCTAATCAATATCAAAAATATCACCCTATTTGGATTTATTACCTTGGAGCTTCTTCTTAGGCTTCATCTCTATCTTGAATACAACTTCTTTCTTTGGTGGTATATCATCATCTCATATGCAGTAAGGGTGCCATACAATTGATCCATCATCAACTAAGTAAGATCATAATTCTCTTCTATAGCAGATACTTTTGGATAAAACTTGAGAGATAGAGACCTTAATACCTTTTATACTATAGTTTCCTCTTCAATATTATCTCCAAGACCTCTGATGATGTTCATAGTTTCATGAAATCTATGTATAAAGGATGCCATAGAATCTTCTTCTTTCATCTTGAGACTTTCAAATTGCCTTCTATGAGCATGAAACTTAGCAATCTTGACCTTTGAATCTCCTTAAAAAATAATATTAATTTTGTCCCATATATCTTTAGTAGATGTATAATGAATTACCTATGTATACTCAATCTCTAAAATAGTTTACCATACATCACTAGATGGAGGAGTGATAAGAACAACATAACCATCTAGAATAGATTACCATACATCAAACCCTAGAGATATAATATATGTGCTCATCCTTACACTCCAAAAAGCATAATTAGATCCATTGAACATTAGTGCTTGATTAGTAGAGAAACCTCCTTGATGACTACCCATATTATACCTTGGATCACCTTTAAGTTGTTAAGACTTTACCAAAGGACCTACTCTGATACTAATTGTTACAGATACAATCACTAAGAGGGGGGATGATTTAGTGATCCCATATAATCCAAATTCAATTCTAATCTCTACAAACACTTAATCAATTACCAAAAACATTCATGAAGCATATACATCATTCATAGTAATGAGCAAGAGAGACAATGCTAGATCAATCACATAACATATGACATACGTGGGAAAACCTCTTGGGGAATAAAAACTAGTAGAATATACAATTGGAATACTATCATATAATAAAAATAATCAATTTATACCATCTAAAAATGATCAAGGAAATACAATCCCTATTTAATGAGACTACAATCACACAAGGTGCTACCACACCTATTTAGCTGAGCTGAAACAACAACTAGATTTTTTATAATAAGTTTTACCTTGCAAAGAGGTTGCAACCACCTTAGATTTTGAGATTCCACAACAAAACCTATAAACATATCCACCAATTCACTGATGTCTTCAACACTTGATGATGGACCTCTAATTATCACTCTTCACTTTCACTCATACTCAAACAATAAGAGCATTATTCTACCAGCATAATTAAGACCTATAGGCCATAAAAATAGTCCTCAATCTGTTCTGATCTTCAACTCATCCACACATCACTCTACCCCTCCTTCAATCCAAAAAATTGACACATAAGCTATAAACATTATAAATCCACACACCATAATTCTGAATGTTGTAAACCCCTTGACCATCTTGGGACCCTCTTAGGACATATTTGACCCTCCAACCCCTAGCCAAACCTAACCACAATTATTTTGACTAAAATAGCTTAACCCTAGCTTTTACCTTTTTTTGACCCTTCACCCTTGACTGTTGATGGTCAGGTTGACCATTAATGATCACCTTGATCACCAACGGTCAGGGTGCACCTCCTTAACCACTAGCATGAAAACTCACCCACCTTGCTTTTATAAAAATAACTCATCTAAATCTAGTTGTGAGCCATTACATGAGTAATTTATAATTAGGAAGCCCAATTCACATATTTTAACAACTCTCTTGCCTTGATTGTAATAAGAGAGAAGTAAAGAGGTGAAAATGAGCTTCAATTATTATCAAGAACTTGTGCATCCATAATTCCTTTATTTTATAGGTCAATTTCCATTAGTAATACAATGATCTAGCCCTCACATTCGAGAGCTAACTTGACACCATAGCTTCGCCAAAGTTCCAAGTACTATTATTTTGCTAGAATCATGATAGAATCCACCAATGGGTTAACCACCTCAAGCATCCACCCAATCTACTTTCTACAAGATAAGTATTTGGTTTCCACTATTCCATCACTTTATTTATTTTTTGCATCTAACCCAATACCTACTCAGCTCCTAGAATCTAATTTTGAGATCTCATCAATCAACCTTTTTACCAACTAAGATTCACACACAATAACTATTGATGGTTATCCCAACTGTCAATGTTCTATCCAACCATTGATGTGACCTTAACCACTGATGGTGACCTTAACCGCTAATGGTCAAACCAATCATCGTGATCATTATTTTAGTAAAAACTAATAAGCTATTTTCACCTACCTACATGCAACCAAACATGATTTTTTGTGTCCTTACTTGTTCACATACCCCTTTCTAATTTTTTGAAGCATACCCCAACCATCTAGCACTAGTATTAATTAGCTTATCGTTGTTTTAATCATTTTTAATCTATTTCTTAACAAGCATTCTTTGTTAAATTTCAATACCTTTTGATTATTTATGTAAGTAATTTTTATTATATTTTATAAAATTAATTATTTAAACCATGTGGATTGATAGCCCCCCAAGAAGCTCTTACTTTTGAGATCTAGATATTGCTAGGCAATCCACTCAACTATTTGTCTAACAAACAAATTTTCTTTAGTGCTTTCTTATTCACAGATCATCCTCCCAAGCCAAAGAGGAGTTATTCACAATATTCTAATTCAAAATATACATAATTAAATAGGGTTTTCAACCATACCCATATTTAGTTTTTTCTTTTCCCTCTTTCTAATAATAAGCAAAAATTTACTAAAACATTTTAGCATGCTCGGTGGGACCCTTGTGTCTTTACTTAAGTTCTTATTTTATTGCATTCTCTCTCTATTCTATGCTCATTAATGAAATCAAAATTTTTATTTGGGCTTAAAATTAAGTTCATACATCGACTGCTTTAAAGTTTAGTTCACATAGCCTAACTTAAAAGTAAAGTAATATATCATAGGTTCACTCTTTGTTGCACACATTCAATCAAACCACTTTCATCAATTAAACATCAAACAAACTTGAGACAAGGCCCAATTAGGAATTCATCACCTAGTGGTAACCTTGCCCTTTCTTATCAGTCCTGCTTAGAGGTCATTACCAAAGGGAGAACTGACTCAATTCTCTATTTTAGTATAATCTTTGAATATCAATATATATTGGCTAAGCACTTGACACCCTTATCATTACAATGTGTGAATTAAGGGGGTAGGTCCCAATACTAATCCATGTATTTATTCCAATACATATTATTTTTGAGCACCTAAACACAACCTAAAATAAACCTTAGACTTCATCTTTAGCACCCACTCTACAAGCCTATTTCAATCACACACCTTCTTAAGGCATAAGCCAAAAGAGAGATTAATTAAAAATCCAGAGCTTAATGTATCTTTTATAGTGTGATTTTATTTATTTGATCATTTTATTGTCTTATCTTTTTTTGAGTAGTAAGGCTATTTGTGATTCCTATCTCCCCTTTTTCGTATGGTTCTCACTTGCCGTAAAGAGACCTTGTGGAGTAAATCCCATCACCAAGCCAACCTACCTCTTCTAACTATTCATATATGGACTATGTTTCTAATCTAGTAGACTCTCCTTACCCCACGAAAAGTCATACTTTCCATTGCGATGTTCCTCAAGGAGATGTAGAATTTGCCTCTTTCCTTGATAACAATCCCATAACCTTGTAACATTATCTTATAAACATGTCTTACCATATCCTAGATTCAGACCTACCTATATATTCACCTTATGACATGCATCTCCACCTCATGGGGAGTACCTCTATTTCCATAATTACTATCCAACCCTTGACTATCCAAGCTTCCTCATCAACCAACAACCCCTTCAAACTACCATAGAAAACCAACTAACCTAAATTGTCATTGCCCTTATACCTTCCACTCCTACCAACCACTCCACTATTTGAGTGCCTACTTATAGCACTACCAACTTTCCTTTAGCTACCCCCAATCTATCAATCACTACTCCACTTCAAAGACTTATGGTGTCCATACCCTCTAACTTACCACTAATTAGTACAAGGGTCATGACCCTTCTACCGGTCACCAACCCAACTAGCACTCCTATCTAACAAGGACCCCTTTTACCAAACTTTAGTTGCATCCCTAACCTAAAAGGAGATGTATCCCTTCCCACTACCCAAACACCTACATCTACTTACCCTTATATATCTTCCACCCAACTATTGGCATCTATTTACCAATATGTGGTAGCCTTCCAACCTTCTACCCACTATAAGTATGTCTCCTAACCACTATAGGAGTATGCATATTATAACCTTCCAAGTGCATAACCCCAAGTGGATCTAATGAAGATGCTCATGGAAAAAATGACCACATTAGAGTCATCCATTTTGGGTGCTCACA
Source organism: Torreya grandis (assembly GCA_037957365.1). NCBI lineage: Eukaryota > Viridiplantae > Streptophyta > Pinopsida > Cupressales > Taxaceae > Torreya > Torreya grandis. The sequence continues at coordinate 93,417 of JARHVA010001974.1, read as the reverse complement.
ACATATTGTCATATGACCAAATCTATAATGAGCCCATCTACCCATATGTACCTATCAAGCCATATCTTCCCTAATGGGAACTTCCCAAGTTCTCTAAATTTTAAAGTAAGGATGATCCCCAATAACACTTTCGGGAATTTAGATATGCTTGTTATCTCATAACCTATGACAATACCCTTCTTATCTGCACCTTTCCCTTGTCTCTAGTTGGTCTGACATTGGATTGGTATAGTGCCATACCCAAGCACTCCCTTTTATCCTTTACCCAACTAGCTCAAAGATTTTTGGACCACTTCTTGATCAATATATCTAATAAAATTTCTATCACCGACCTCTACTCTATTTGGCATTTTGAGGATGAATCCATTGCTAATTTTGTAGCTTATTGGAGGATCCTAATTAACCAAATTTCCTTTTCCCTACCTCAACCCAAAATCATAAAGCTCTTTACTTAGGCATGTGCTAAGCATATCTCATTTACACTACATTTCTAAAGCTTCAAGACCTTTGATGAAGCTTTTACGATGGCACGTAAGTTATAAAACTGAGCCATTTAAGAAGGAAAGTTAAAGCTAAAAAAAATAACTCAACCTATAAAACCAATGAGGTTTCTTCCTCTAAGACAGACAACTAGTCCAATACTAATATCAAGAGCAAGGGAACCAAAAACACGGTTATACTCAAAGCCACTCCTCCACCTTCCATCAATCAACCAAATTCCTCTAGTTCCTCAAAGAAAAACATGAGGAACCAAAATAAGAACAACCAAAAGTAATTCATTCTACTTGAAGAATCCTAGTCCTCCATCTTGGAGAAGTTATTAAAAGCCAACATCATTCAACTTCCTCCTATCAAACCTCCTCAATAGTTTGATGCCTCTCATCCTACACCTAGTTGGTTCAATGAGAATGATATGTGTGCCTTTCATTGGTTAATAAGACATGACATCAATAGGTGAAACACCTTAAAGAGCCTTGTCCAATTTAGTATTGACAAGGGGGAGCTTACATTGGATAACTCAAATGCACCATCAAACAAGCCCTTGATATATTTAGGTAACCCTTCCCAAATCATGCTCCTACTAAGAATGAGAGAAATAATGTTGAGTGTTCTCATGATACCCATACGATTAACATTGTCCTCAATATTCTCATTACCAAAGCACCTAGTACCTAATCTTCTGGTCCCCCACCTCCTCCATCTATTGAGATGGTGGACTTACCTTCCCTTCCTTCAAACACTCAAACTGAGAAAATGCCATCTTCTCCACCTCCACTTATTGAGGTTGTGGAGTCCTTAACCACTCTTTTAGTTGATATACTAGAACAAATAGCCATTACCACCTCACCTTCACCTTTAACTACTAATAAAACCACTCCCCCTTTAGAAATCATCCTCGAGGAGAAAACCCCCATGTCTAATCCTCCCATAGAGGAGCCACCTATATCAACTTTATATCCTTTTATTAAGGAAGAGGATAGGGTTACCATCCTTGTGTCTCTACCTAGGGGCTTATCTTTTAGGTCTATTATTCATGGAATTAAAATAACCTATAAACCATTCTCTAGGCTAGTGAAACAATTAGAATTTATCTCCAATGCTGATATGGATCAAGCCACCTTCTAGTAGTAATTAGGGCTACCATATATCACCAAGAAAGAACCTATAATGAACCAACCCACCACTTTTGCTATCTAAAATCCTACCCTATCAACCAAACCAATAATAAATTTTACCAATTTAATAATCCCTTAGCCATCCAAGGCATATAAACCCCAAGTGACCAAATCACCTTCTCAAACCAAACTAACCAAAATATCAAGAACCTTGGAACCCTGCTTACACTAAGCCTTAGTCACCCATCTATGAAGGTGGAGCTTGATTCACTAGAAAATATAACCAAATGATGAACCAAAAAAAATAAAGAGGTAAAACCACCTAAAGGTTTAAAGCCTTGAATTTTAAATCTCTCAATATTACCTTCCATTTTGAGACCTCAGCCCATTACCTTGAGTAGGAAGCCCCTTATCTCTACCAATACCCCACCACCTATTTTGGTTACACCTTTTTAATGGCTTTTTGATGTACCTATCTTCACCATACCAGTAACACCTAAGCTACATACCTTTCCATCCTCCACCTATAGCTCATCAAAATCCTTACCTAAACCAAATCCATCAACCAAGCACACCACCCTACCCAAAACATGTACCACCAAATCTATTTCTAAGCAACCTTATACCTCAACCATCAAAACAAAGCCCAATACACCTTTAACACCTTTAACTAAGTCCTACTCAACCATTTTCCATAGGTTATTACAAACTTCTAGTCTAGCCTTACCTCTTATCAAACCCTTTAACCCTCTTACTTCAAAACCTATCTAGTATAATGACCACCACATGTGTTCTTATCATAGGACATCTAACCATGATACAGAGAATTACAAAGCTCTCTAATATATTATCCACTAGATTTATGATGAGGATAATATATTAATATATTAACCTCCTATGTACCCCATCCTAATCTAACTGATCACCATACCTAAAAAACACTTACCTACTCCTCCACTGTCAGCGATGAGTGAAGATGAGTCTGACTAGTTTACTACTTTAACCTCTCCTTTTATCCATACTATCAATGTGGTCATGATATAATATTAGAAGGCAAAGGGGAAGGTGAAGGCATCCATTCATTGGATGTATCCCTCTTCAAGCTCCCAACCAACCCACACCTAGTCATCTCCATCTTCAACCAAACCTAAGGTGTCGATTTTAGGTACCTCCAATCTAACCCCTCAAAATCTATCAAGAGAGTTATCCTCAAGTAACTTCACCAAAAATCAACAAAGATGATATTTTATGAGTTGATATATACCTCTACCCATCACTACCAAACACTAACAGAGGCTTTGTAATCCATTAAGGTCCAACTAGAAGACCCTCAACCTCTAGTGACCTTTATTGGCACCCTTCAAATTTCCAACCTTGTTACCTTTAAGGACTCAAAAATATCTTCCATATATCTCAAGGACATAGATCACCCTCTATTTATCACTACCTACATCAACCAAACCCATATAAAATAGGTCATTATTTATGGGGGAACTAATATTAACATCATCTCCTCCCATGCCTATAACCAACTCAACCTACTGCATAGTGTCGTGTCCAAAACCTCAGTTGTCTTTTGATCATTTAATGATACCATAACCACTACCTTGGGGACTATTATCCTTCATATCCATCTAAGACCTTTTACAATCACTAAACTCTTCTATGTAGTGGAAGAATAATTCTAATATAATGTTTTATTGGGATGACCCTAGATCTACTCCATGGGTTATCTCTTCCACCCTTCATTGTTGCATTAAGTTTAAGTATAAAGGCTAGGTTATCTATATCCAATCTAACCCGAGTCCTTTCTCAACTTATAACATGACCTATCTCACCAACAATGTTCTCATACCCCCATATAACACACCCTCAGTAGTCAAAACCCAACCTTCAACCACCAAAGTAGATATCATATCCCTTTCCACCAAAGAGGCATTGACTAGTTCCCATATCCCTTTAGAATCAACATTCCATCACCTTTCACTGGGGGAGTATCACCTTTTAGCCCTTTCTATTTTACCTAATCCTCATGATTATGGGAAACTGACTAAGTAACTGAGATATGACCCTAATTTTATAACTATCATTCCCTTTAAACCTCCCCACCATTAGAACTATTTTAGCTATGGGGGACTCGACAAATCTGTTAGCCCTTATACTAAATCTCTTCTACCTAGGCCATTTACCATTAGTTTCTCTTACCTAGATAAACTAAGATTCACCAAAACATACCTCCATTGGTGTGCTTGAAAAGGCTTTGGTCTTGGGTGGTATGAGCATAGTCCACATGAATTGGTCATGATTGAAACTAGGAAGTTGTATGAGAAGCATGGCCTTAGTTTCATCCTACCTAATAAGAAGCAACCTAAACCACCTACCACCACCATTATTGAGGAGGATACCTATTCCTCACTAATCTTTCCTCCACCTACATATGAGGATGATGACATCATCCTACCTAACTTATATTTTCATCAACATGATTAGATATATACCTTTGAGTTATCAAAAGGAAGGGGAAACCATATCCATCCATTTAACCCATCTTGAGATGATAGGAGAAGACTCTCCTACCATTAATATTGTTTAGTACCAAGATGATGATTCTATTCTCACCTACCTTGGTGCCCTAGATTCCTCCATCCACAAATCACTTCTTTCTAAGACCTCAAACATGTTGAATGGATCCACCATAGATATCAACTTGGGCGCTTTAAATAACCCATGCATTGTCAAACTTGGCCAATCATTGAATGCCAAGGAACTTTGAGATTTCCCTTATTTCTTCCAAGACCATAACATAGATTTCACTTGGTCTTATAGAAACATGCCTAGAATTGACCTCACCATTACTACCCATAACATAATCACCAACAATGATTCCAAACGCATCAAGCAAAATATTCGATGCATGCACCCTCGTATATCCCTTTTTATAAAAGAAGACCTTTAGCATCTCATATCTATCAATTTAATTTAACCCATTGACTACCCCAAATGGGTCTTTAATGTTGTACCTATCACCAAAGCCACAGGGGGACTACACATTTGACTTTTGTGACCTCAACCTTACCTACCCCAAAGATGAATTTCCTCTACCAAGCATTGACTAGCTTATTGATTTTACATCCATCCACAAGATGTTATCTCTAATGGATGGGTTCTTGGGTTACAATAAAATCTTAATTACTCTAGAAGATCAACAAAAGACCACCTTTACCACCCCTTGGGGAACCTTTTTCTATAAGGTCATGCCTTTCAGACTAAAGACAACTAGTATAACCTACCAACATGCCATAACCTATATCTTCAATGAAATTATCCATAGGATTATTGATGATTATGTAGATGACCTTCTCTAAAAATCTAAACTCCAAAAAGACCACTTGGCTATTATCAAGATCATCTTTGAGAAACTTATTCATTACCATGTCTACATTAACCCCAAGAAGTGCATTTTTAGGGTCTTGTTGAGAAAGCTTCTTGGCTTCATTGTCTCCCTTCATGGAATCAAAGTTGATCCTACCAAAATCAAATCCATCCTCGAAATGCTTCCTCCCATCAACCTAAATTAAGTTCATAGTTTCTAGAAGAAGCTTCAATCCATTCATTGTTTTATCTCCTAGATTTAAAAATGATGCCAACCATTTCACCACCTTCTAAAGAAGGATGTCCCTTTTAAGTGGAATAGTGACTATTAAAAAGCCTTTGATTTGCTCAAAGAGTAAATTTTATCTCTACCTATCCTCACCCCTACCAAGGATGACCAAACTTTATACCTTTATATCTCCACCACCAACCACTCCTTGGGGGAAATGCTTGCTCATCAAGATGAGAAACATAGAGAACAAGATGTAATTACATTAGCCACATGCTTGTAGAGTATGAGACTCAATATACCAATACAGATAAACTCTACTTGGCCTTAGTATTCATGACCACCAAGATTTTCCACTACCTTCTTAACCAAAAAACCTATGTCATAACCAACATTGACCCACTCAAATACATGCACTCCAAGCCTTACGAAAACTAGTGTATGGCTAAGTGGCTCATGCTCTTAGTAGAGTTTGATCTTGAGTTCCTTCAACAAAATTTAATTAAATGACAAGCCATTTTTTAACAATTGGATATGGAACTTTTAATAGAAATCAACCTCTTCCTCTTAAGTTCCCTGATGAGTCCATCATAACCCTCTCTCAGGTAGGTTTTACCTATCAAGTTACCATGTTCTTCGATGGATCAAAGTGTTAATGCAGTGGGGAAGCAGGGATCATCCTTATCCCATTTGATGGTGAACCTCTTCTTCTATCCTTCAAGCTTTATTTTGAATGTATGAATAATATGGTAGATCATGAAGCCCTAGTGATAGGCCTTCAAACTACCTTAGCCCTAGGAGTAAAAAAAAATAATATCTTTGGTGACTCCCAACTTTTGGTCAATCAAATAAATGACTCTTACTAGTATAAGAATAATGTTTTTGTGTAGTAAAAACAACTATTTAATAAAATCTTAGAATCATTTGAACACTAATGTATCCAATCAACCCTGTGATATAATAAGAAGTTCATTGACATCATGGATTTCATTGCCTCTAAGATACCATCTACATCCTCAAATTCTAAGCTATCAATCATGACTGAAGATTTTATGAAGTGGGTAGAGGATATTCCTATAGTCTCCAAAAAAAAATATTAGATTTTTGACTTTATCAACCATCATACCATCTACCACTTCAGTGTTCTTCATAAGATTATCATCAACAATGGTAAGTCCTTTAAAAATAAGTAAGTCTAGGGTCTATGTGATGCATTCAACATTAAGTTAAGATTATCCTCACCCTATCTCCCTCAAGCTAATGGATAGGAAAAATCCTCTAATAAAACTCTTAATAACATGCTACCTAAAATGGTCAATGCATCTAGTTAGGATTGGCATTTGCACATCCCCTTCTCCTTATGGGCATATCATACTAGCATTAGGACCCATATGGGTGCTATCCCTTCCTCTCTTGTGTTTGGATCAGAGGCCATCTTGATTCTCAACGTCCAAATCTCATCTCTTCACATATATTTACAAGAGCTTATTTTTAAGGATGATTATCATCAGCACCATTTAGCCCAACTCAAGCTACTTGATGAGCATCATTTAACAGCTCTTACCCATTTCCATGTTTATCAAGAATGCATCAAGTGTGACTATAATAAAAACCTTAAAATGTGAGAATTCAATATTAGATATCTCATCCTAAAGGAAAATAAACATGTCACTAATATGGGAAAAATTAAGTGGGGTAAGTTTACTTTCAATTGGCTTAGACCTTATATCACAACACATAAGTATGGATCAAGAGCTTTGTCATTATCATCTCTCAAAGGCCAACTAGAACTTGAGCCCCTTAATACTTTGTATCTATGTTTGTTTTTTTGTTAAGAAGGATCATGTTCACCTTTTGTTTAACTTAAGCTCATCCCTTGCCACCTACCTACATTCCATCTCCCTATTTTAGGGGAAACTGATTAAAACTAAATTATGTGATTATCTATCACTGGCATAATCCTTATCTTAAATAATGGGTATCATGTCTCTACCCATGGCATGGTTCTCATGGTGCTTTCCACCCATTTACAAGAAAGATTCTCATGATCATCATCACCTAAACCTCTTTACACCTAATCAAACTTCTTGTGATTTTAGTTTTACCTTCATAAAGGTGAACCACTAAGCGAGCCTAAGCAAGTCTATGTCAATAAAAATCAAAAAATAAAAAGAAACATCCACACTAATAGAAATCATGGGTCATTCCTAGCATTCAAAGACTACTCCCTTGAAGGATAGCTATTACAAATTTATTTGAAATTTCCCAAATGTAAGGTGGACTGCTCCCTTGAAGGACATATATTAAAAAACATTGAATAAAACAAATAAACTTAAACCACTCCCTTGAAAGATGGCTAAGTAAATCATTTTGTTAAAAGACATAAATTTCATTGAATATTTCCACATTGATCAACTTCTCTTATATAGTAATAGATCAAAATATCCATCATCCCAATCACAATAAAGGAAAACTAATTTTGAAAGCTGTAATTAGTTATCAAATAACATAATAAGGTGGAAGCCATAATCAAATTTCACAAGTAGACTTCTAGCATCAATCAATATATACAGTTTGGCATAGACTTACTTATACTAATTATTTGGGCACCTACAAAAGAGGCATGCTAGTCTTACAAGAAAGTTCCATTTTCAGCCATCTCCCCTTTAATAATTATATGCAAGGGATTTTTGAGCTTACATGGAATTATGTGGTTAAGACACCTTCTTAACCCACTAATGAATGCTCATGGAAAGCATTCAAAGGGCTTATATTCATTAAGCCAGTCCAACTTTGGTTTTATTTTAGTCCTTGTTAGTAAAGAAGCATCATGCCCTCCTCTTATCCTATCATGACTAGTTGATATTTTAATTATGATGTTTGTCTCTTGTTTATATTCTTTGGTCTCCCATCTAGTGTTTTTATCTACCTTACATCATGTGCTTTACCTTAAGAAAAATAAAATTAACCATAAGAATAATATATATATCCATGTGTGTCATAAAGCAACACCATAATCACAATCATGACCATACCAAGCATAATCAAACCATAACATCTATGAGCAATTAAATCAGCCAATCATTTTTTTACCACAAGTCTCAATCTAAAATAATACAGTATATACTCATTAAAATTTAGCATGTCATAAGCATAATCATAAATCAAAATAATCTCATGCCTAGATAATCCTATATTAATGTCTAGCATCTATAACATAAACATCATCCATAAGCAATATAAACATCACATCCATAATTTTTAAACATCAACATCAAACCATAAACCATAAATCATGAATATGGGCATAAATAATGATTATATATAACTCCTAAGTTAAATAACATAGTAATGTGTATAAGCAGATAGACATGCCTCTCTCTCAAATTGTACATCTCACCCATCAACTCATAGGCTAGAATCAAAATGATATACAAAATGTCATAATATAGCTATATCTATGCCCCAAGGGCACCATTACCTCCTAGAACACCACTAGATCCTTGTGCCTACCCACCTAATATACCTACCTATCCCTTAGCTATCCATGTCTATCTAGATACAGATGCTACCCACTACCTTAGTATCACCACACTAGCACCACTTACCAAGCTACCCCTATACTCACCCCATCAGGGCTCTTTTGGACACTATGTTAAAACTATAGCCTTATATTACCATAATTCCTCCATTGTAGCTAGGTATCATGCCATGGGGATGGTGCTTGGTGGCCCTATTTGTGATACTAATTCTCCTCCTCCTCTTTATCTCAGAGAGTCCCTATCTTAGTTCACCAAGCCTAGTGTGTCTTAGATTGATCCCTCTCACCTATCATGGCAATAACCTGACCCTACAAGGTAGTAAATTGACCCTGTAATGTATCAATATAGCTCTATAATGTGGCCACCTACCCCTATAATGCTATAACCTATCCTTGTACAATGGCTAAATCCACTCCTACTTATCTATTATGGCTAATTAGATCCATGACCATGAACCTCACACCTCTATCATCCCCACTAATGTCTAAAATTATGTATATAGGCTAGTACCATGACATGCACTCATTTATAAATGTGACATCATCTATATGTTCCATAGATAGTAGCTACTCATAGTCTAACAAAGTAGGCACAAGATGTGGGTTTAATAGTAGGATATCTGAATCCTCTCACCTGTACCTAGGGAAATGACCTAGAATACCCTATACTAGGCCAAACTACCCCCTCACCCTCTCAAATGGGATCGAATCAACCTTCCCATCCTATCTATCAAGTATCCATCTATAGTTCTAAAGAGAGAGTGTCTGCATCCTATAACTAGGCCACACTAGAAACTGGATGTAAGGCCTTTAGGTGATATCTCCTATCACTAGTGCACCTAGTACACCCTTGAACTAGTCCACATCATGTGCACCACCTCCTACACTTGACATATCAAAATCCCTGCTCCATCAAATAAATCCAATGGGGAAATCTATCTATGTAAACCTTACCCACAACAATCCTATCAGCTTCATCACTTGAATGTGCTCATAGGACTAACAATGCAAAACCAAGCTAACACTAATGCCATACTTATTATGGGCCATGAACCCCCATAATTCCCTATATATCTATACAAGAAAAATAAGAACATAACCAAATACCATCTAACCCAATAATAGCTTGACCAACACCCCCAATAGCAAGTATGAGAACCTCCCACTACTTGAGTTAGGAAGCATAAAACATGTAACATAAATCATGAGCATGGTCATGAGTCTCCTCTCACCTAGAGACCTCCCATACAAAGCATATATTTGTAGAGATCTAGTTGGGGGGTTTAGGTATAGTGCTTTATCTCACTATAGACCTCCCACTATATCTCACCAGTTAGAAAGCATATCCCTTGCTAGATCTCTACAAAGATATGCAACACTTGGTCATGAATCTATATCTGCTCCCTAGCCTTCACCAAGTTAGAAACATGAATTAGTCACCTACACCATTATCATCTACCCTACCATTTAAGAAATGAACCCATTTTCTTACCCATCCTACCCATATATCTAATACTTATTAGGTTTTCCCTCTAAACCTTCATCACCAACCTATACCTAGCACACAAACATTCTATTTGCCCTAAATTTTTAAACACTTAACAAAAACCTTCTTTACCCTATTTGATCAATAACAATAATCATGACCACTAATGGTCAAGCATCTTTTTTTAAAGATGTCAGCCATTGATGGTCGACCCTGATCATCAACGGTCATTGTGGGTGTTCTAAAGTCAAAACACCCAAACCCTAAATTACCCTCAAACCTAGATAAATAGTAAAACAAACAACCTAATATTATAACCTAGCCCCTACCCAACCTAAATAACCTACGCCCCACCAATTTATGATTTTACTCATAAATTTACCCACATTCCCTTAAATCCCTACCTAGGGCATACTAGTTCAAACCCACTCATTTCAACCTACCCTTTCCTCCCAAACTAATGTAAATGCATGAAATCACACATATCTATTAATTTTAGGAATAAAACTACCTCATTTCATGACCTCCATTAAAGGGTAAATTGTAAACTTGCTCATCCTCATCTACACCCATGTGTTCCCTTCCTCCTCATTGGTCTACTAGGTCAACTCTCCACCTTTGCTATCAATCTCCCACCTCAGCAAGCACCTTTACCACTAAGTGCCAAAAACACAAATCTCAAAGTCAACCAATCCCCAAAGTGTAAATGAGGTAAAAGTGATTCTATTTTCACTTTTGACCATTGAGAATTTAAGGTTTTCACCTTGACCATCGATGGTCAGGGTGACCATTAATGATAGTTCTTGAGCACCCTGACCATCGACAATCAACATACTCACCTTGTTACATTTCCCTTAGTAGATACCTCTTTAGCAATAACCACCCAATTTTTTTACTCATCCATGAATATTACCTTCTCCACCCACCTTAATCACCTCATCATCTTGACATTGGTCCCTTTTAGCCCAACTAATGTTCATGTTTTATGACACTTTTTTCCTGGTCCTTTAACTATAATGAAAACATTGCCATGTTGACCCTTTTTGACCTTGTACCACCTCATGCTTACCTAATCTACTTGTGTCTTTTTAGGAGAACTTCTTACCTTAGATACCTATGACACTTGACTAGTTTGTGTTTTCACCAAGAGCACTTCCTGCCTTGGATACCCACTAAAACATAAACATCACTTTTGAGACTTATAAGTATACTTAAACACCATGCCTAAATGTGATCATGCATTCCTCTTGTCCATTGTCCTCCTAGAAACAACCTTATTATTATTATTTATGGTAACCTCATCTTTACATGATCTCATCTATCATACCTTTTATTGTAATTTATGTGCGTATTTATGCTTTAGTGTCCAACCTACCACCCACCTTCCTAATGCCCATCTTTGTCATCAACTTTGCCCACCTTGTCAAAACCCACAATTGATTCCATTTTACCTCATCACCTCTTATTTTTATGGGGAATAACTCCTCCCATACTTAGGGAAACTAGACCTTTGTCTAAAACCAATCTTTGGTTTGCAACTTTTTGATTCAAGCAACAGAATAAAAAGGGGAAAAATGTAGACACCAAAAATTCACACACCATGATTTCAAATGTTGTAAACCCTTTAACCACCTTGGGACCCTCTCAATACTAATATAACCCTATGACCCCTAGCCAAACTAACCATAATTAGTTTGACTAAACTAGCTTAACCCTAATTTTTACATTTTTTTGACCCTTCACCCTCAATCACCAATAGTCAGGTTGACTATCGATGGTCACCCTGACCACCAATGGTCAGGGTGCACCTCCTTAACCACTAGCATGTAAACTCACCTACATTGATTTTATAAAAACAACTTGTCTAAATCCAATTATGAGCCATTGCATGAGCAAGTTATAATTAGGAAGCCTAGTTCACATCTTGTTGTAACTCTCTTACCTTAATTATAATAAGAGAGGAGCAAATAGGTGAAAATGATTTGTAATTTTTATCAATAGCTTATACATCTAGAGTTTCTTTATTTTATAGGTCAATCATCATCAATAATCCAACAATCTAACGATCATGTCAGAGAGCTAACTTGCTACCATAGCTCCACCAAAGTGCCAAGTACCATTACTCTACCAGAATCATGATAGAATCCACCAATAGTTCAACCACCTAAAACATCCACCCAATCTACTTTCTATAAGATAAGTCTATGGTTTCCAATATCCCATTACTTTATTTGCTTTTTGAATCCAATCTAGTACCTATCCAACTACTAGAATCTCACTTTGAGATCTCATCAATCAGATTTTTTACCAACACAAATCTATACACAATAACCATCGATGGTTGTCCCAACAACCGATGGTCTGTCCAACCATCGACAGTCACCTTGACCACTAATGGTGACCTTAACCACTAATGGTCAACCTAACTGCCAATGGTCACTATGGTAGTAAAAAACCAACAAACTATTTTCACCTACCTACCCCCAACCAAACTTGATTTTCTCTATCCTTGCCTATTCACATACCCCTTTATAATTTTTTAAAGCATACCCCAACCATCTAGTTCTAGTATTAATTAGCTTATCAGAATTTTAATCATTTCTAGTCTATTTCTTAGCAAGCATTCTTGTGTTCAATTTTAGTGCCTTTTGATTATTGATGCAAGTAATTTCTATTCTATTTTATAAACTTAATTATTTCAAATTTGTGGATTGATAGCGCCCAAGGAATTTCTTGCTCTCAAGATCTAGCTATCGCTAGGTAATCCACTCAACTATTTTTCTAACAAACAAATTTTATTTAGTGATTTCTTATCCATGATCATCCTCCCAAGCCAAAGAGGAGTTCATAGTCTTCTGATTCAATGTGCACACAATCAAATAAGTTTTTTAACCATACCTATACGTAGTTTGTTCTTTTCCCTCTTTTTAATAATAAGAATAAATTTCTTTAAACACAAGCCTCTCTCAAATCTCTCCCAAGTCTCTCACTCAAAGTCTAGAAATCACTATCTTTGATTTCACTATTTATAGAGAAATCTTGATAATCAACACCTTGGTTGGCCATTAGGCATGCCTTAACCCTTAATTAAACTATATTAATGAGACATATATTAAAACAATATTCATAGGTCAAACATAAAATCTATGGGTCACCCTTAAATAGCTACACCTTTTAATAAGGCCCTTGTAGCCCTTATAGGTATCATGGACACCTATTCACCCATTAGCACAACATCAATAAAAATAAGAACATATGACCACTTTTGAATATAGGCATCCACTCCTTATGTCCCCTTCGATAAACTTAGAATATCATAGTCATATTTTCTCACCTCTACATATGCTCAAGTAACTCAAACACTGATCTAGTGTAGAAGAACATCATGAATCAATACACAATCAACTTATTAAGCATTGTTCATACCAAAGATAGATTGATCACACCTCCAAAATCTACACAATGCATCCTCATGGAGTCTAAAACACTCCTAAATATTAAAGTCATCATGAGACATTGAAACAACATCAAAAAGAGCTCAAACATATTTCTTAGGTCACTTGCAAAACAAGCATGAACACACAATCAAATTCTAGGCTCAATATCTTGATTATACTCACTTTTAAATCTTCAAATCTATATATCCAGATGCATTTTAGATTCCTCTACCAATTTAATTTTTATATTAATATAAAATTTGAATTTTATCAAAAGATATGGATAAAATACAAATATCTAATTTTTCCCTATGTTAAATTCAAATATTTGATTTCAAATGGTCACAATTAAACTTCAACCACTTTGTAATCATCTCATGTCCTCACTTCTTAGATCGAATACTCACCATTGATCTTGTTTGATATTTAATGCATAGTCTACTAATGCCAAATTTTAAACATCTAATAGTTGACCTTATCTCTTACCATCTAGAAACTTTGATCTCATGCACTCCATCGATCTCTATGGATCAACTAGGTCTTTAGCAATCAACACACACCATTTGATCAAACTATACAAACACCCACTCACCATTAGATCCTTATCCTTTACCTTTGCTTAGTAATTAAACATAATGCACCTATCTTCATCTCACTTATTCTTGACTTCTTTGAGTAACACACACTATCGATCTTTCTTGAACTTTAACTTGTGTAGAAATGACTATGGGAACCTTGCTTATTTACTTGAGTAGCCATTTTTAAACCTTAATAACTTCTTCTGCACTTAGATGCATGATCTTAAATTTTAACTAGATGATCCCCTCACATAGGAGAATCTAACCATATAACAAATATATCCTATAACCCTTGCATGTGTGAGATATAACAACATTAAAATGCCTTCTCAAAATATTGTCACAGAGCCAACTATGTCAAAACCTACTTGAGAGGCCAAATTTGAGCATGTATAACTTTTGTTGCACTTCAATGCATTATATGAAGTTTAGCATAAATAAACTAGGATAAAAAATGAAAAAACCCATAAGATAACTTTATATTGACACCTTCACACATGAAAGATATGCCACCATAAAAATTCTCACTCGACTCTTCTTGCCACATGGAAAAATTGGCTAAGTATGGAAAAACATAGTCAAACTACCTAGAAGCCCAACTTTTCATATGCATATCTTTTGATGCGCTACATCACATGAGATCAAAATTTAATAAAAAAATACTAGGGAAAAAAATTAACAAACCCATATGATCATTTTGTCTTAACATCTCCATGTATGTGTATGCTAACCTTATCAACATGCTTACTCAACTCTTTCTAGCCATATGCAAATTTGGCTAAGTATGGGAAAATAATGAATTTTGACTGAGAAGCCAAATTTTCACCCTCATATATTTTACCATGATTTGATACATGACTTGAGATCTAGTGTATAATAATTAGGGACTAATATGATCACAACCATATGACCAAATCCTATTGACTCAATCCCACATGATAATGGTGATATAATCAAACTGCCTACTCAAATTTTCTGCCACTAAACCCAAAGTATCTAGATGAAAATAATGATCAACTAGATGAAATACACTCATTCACATAAGCATTCAAAGCATATAAAACCTCTAATATGACCCATTGTACATGCTCAATACTCCATACTCATCCTTGAACATCTCTAGCCATGTCAACACTGAAGATCAACCAAGCTTCCTTTAAGTATACTAGAACAGACACATTTCACACTTTGTCATTTTCACTTAGGTAATTAAATAACTTCATCCACTCAATAGGAAATCTCCATGACAACACCATGACATCATTGACAATACTCCAAAAACATAAATATGATATTATACTATGATGTGACATTGATACATATATATGGTGTAGATTAGTTTACTTATTCTATGATCCATTCATGTTGTTACTCTCTTACATGATATGATATTATGTTCTTGTCTATTTTGTGTCATCATTTAGCCTTTATTAAAACATATTTATGTGCATTGAGTGTGTCACTTGGCCTTATTTAATGTGACATATTTAATTTCTCATATTTATGTCCTATTGTGTGTGGCCCTTAGGCTTAGTCTTTACAAAATATTTATTTAATTTGTACATGACCCTTGGCTTTATGTCTAATAATATAAATTTATATTGTTGTGCTTAACATTGAGTGGTGCCATTAACCTAATACTATGTGCTTCATTGATATATCTATTTAAACATGACACTTATATGACTTGCATTACATATGTTTCATACATGTTTTGATTGACATATACATTACTATGATGAAATACTCTCTACATGTTCACATTATATTACATGATGTTATCTTTATATATGACATGATACAATTAAATATTATTTTGAGATGAGTGACTTACATGACACATCCCTCATCTCAAAAAGGGGGCACTACACTGGGCTTTCCATAGATAAATTAGGCTCCATGAATATAATGATAAGATGGATTATATTTAGAATGAAAATATAATTTATATTTCATTATTCAAGTTGAAAGAGAGAAAACATTATAATAAATAAGCTAGGAA
This sequence comes from Torreya grandis, assembly GCA_037957365.1. Lineage (NCBI taxonomy): Eukaryota > Viridiplantae > Streptophyta > Pinopsida > Cupressales > Taxaceae > Torreya > Torreya grandis. The sequence goes on along the minus strand of JARHVA010001974.1, from coordinate 77,156 downwards.
AGATGTTCACTTCACATTCCCAAAATTGACCTTTATTATTCCTATGGGAATGGATAACTTATTAAATAAGATGAAATCAAGACACATAAGATAGACACTTAGGATTAATAACATATATAAAATATTGTTACATCCCCCTATTAATATTTATTTGTCTTTTTCATACCAAGCATTCCTCTAAACTTTTCAAAAATTTCTCATCCAAGCACTTTTGTTAGAGTTTTTACTAGTTACTCTACTATAGGGTAATGCTACAACTTGACACTACCATCTTTCACATAATGCCAAATCAGATGAAATTTAGTATTGATATGCTAGGTTTGGTCATGAAATACTAGATTATTTTCCACATATATTGTAGAAGTGTTATCAACCATGAGAGATGTTGATGAATCCTATTGCTCTTACAAATATGAATAACCCTTATAAGCTACAAGATCTTTGTAGTTACCTCTGAAGTGACCATATATTCTACTTCTATTGAAGAAATTATTAGTACCAATTGATTATTGGATTTACAAATGATAAATGTCATTCCAAAATTTATAAAAAAAACCTATGGTGGGTTTTCAATCTTCATGATCACCAACATAGTCAAAATCTAAATACCCAACTAGTTTGAAGTCAACTACCCTACATTATTTGAGTCCAAAATTATATGTTCCTTTAAGATATATGAGGATCCCTTTTACTACTACCCAATGACTATCCATAGCTTATTATATGAATCTTGATAGGAAACCAAGTGTAAATGATATATCTATTTGAGTTGTGGTCACACAAATCAAACTTATAATGAGTTGTTTGTATTTAGTGGCATCAACCAAATCTATTGAATCTTAAGATGTCAATTTGAGATTTTTTTCCATGGGCATGATGAGAGGCTTAAAATATTCAATTTTTAACTTGATTAAAATCTGACCAATGTAATTTTGATGGGTAATGAATAAATATATTAGTTTTTGAATTAATTCAATACCCAAATAATAATGAAGATAACCCAAATTAATCATTTTAAAGATTTCATCAACTTTGATTTGAACTTTACAATGTACCATTCATTGTTCCCTATTATGAGAAAATCATCAACATACATCAACACAAATACAACTATTTTATAAATTCTTTTGTGAAAAGAGTTGCATCTAAAACTTAAATTTTTTTAAGTTCATGGTCTTGAGGTGCTTAGTTAGTTTATCATACCATGCTCGAGGGGCTTGTTTTAAACCACATAATTATTTTTCCAGTTTACACACCTTGTGCTCTTGTATATTTACTATAAAACCTTAAGGTTGTGTCATTTACAAAATTTTCTTAAGGTTACCATTAAATAATGTAATTTTTGTATCCATTTAATTAACTTTCCATCCATTGGGAACTACTAGATCCAACATGGTTTGAATGGTATTCCATTTTGATGTAGGTGCAAAGGTTTCATTATAGGCAATTCCTTATTTTTGAGAAAATCTATTTCTAACAAGACTTGATTTGTACTTGTCAAGTGAGCCATCAAACTTTTATTTGTTATAGTAGACCCACTTGTAAGTAATAGGTTTACATCCATATGAAGGATCAACCAATTTCTAAGTCCCATTTTTAACAATGCACTGTACTCATTTTTCATTACTTTTCTCCAAGATTCAAACTTTTCATCCTATTTGAGAGATGTTAGTTTTAAATTAAAAAACATTGAGTTATTATAGAGAGTCATTCATGGTGAAGTTTTCAATACTATCTTGAATTTATTCAAGGGACTTATTTGATTATGATGTGGCTACATGTATACTTCTAGTGCCTATTTTAACAAATTCATCAGGTTTCACATATTTCAATATTTGAGTGGTCAACTTAGGCATCTATTTTTGTGTTTTATATGCTTCAAGTTCATATTATGAAGTTCCATCACTTTCTACCCTATATTATGGTGGCTATTATTCATTTTTTGGTGAAGTTTCACTCTCTCCTTCAAGAGGAGTTTCAATATCATGTATATAAGACAATGTAAACTCAATAGATTCTCTACTATGTGTCCCCCACTCATTATTTAAAATATTCAAATCACTCTCTCTCTAGAAATAAAACTTTGCATGCTTGTAATTTTGACTCAGATATTAATCAATGTTTTCTTTGTCCTTTGTAGTCTCACAAAAGACAAATTATATTGTGAAAAGTCTAGGGTCTCAATTTACTACAACCAAGTGCAAGCATGGGATACTCCCTTTTTGTGTTCAATATTTAAACACTCGATTATGTCGACAACAATCCACATAAGGCACAATCATTATGTGCTCACCCAAAGTTTTGTTGAGAATGAACTAGGGCCTACATTGGGATAGTTATGCCATGGAATGAGTCTTCACTAAAGGGTCTTAAACAATGTACTATAAACTTAACTCGAGTAGATCCATAAGCACTTGCCTTTCTTAGGTTTAGCATGGGGTCATATGGGTGCTTAATGGGTCATAAGATTACTTTGATTCTATTTACTCATATTAGACACATGAGATTAAAAAAAGGATTGGGTTATTGGCATAGATCTATACTCATCATCCATGTATAATAAAAATGATGTCATGAAAATTGTAGACTCCATTAAAGTAGTGAACCAATAAAATGCACAAACATCAATTAACATAATTCAATCAAAAGTATGACATCAAAAGTATTTGCATCATATTAATAATACCATAAGATATAAAAACCAAACACACTTAACATATTTTAATGCAACACCATTGTCATTAATCAAATCCCCTTAACAAGAGTTTGTATTCAAATCATAATGCTAACATCCCAAAGGATCAAAGACAATTTTGGGCACATACAATTGGATCCAGAGTCACCCCCATACTATTTATAAGCTTTAATGGAATCTAGAGTAAGGTTCACAAAACATGGATTCAAAGTCATTCCACCAGATATTCACTATAGTTCACTCCTTCTGCTCTTTTAGATCTATCTCCTTATATAAGACTTTAGGAGCATCTTTTCCAAGGTAGAAGTTGCATGTTAAGTGTTGAGATAGAATTCCATAATCATAGCCACCAACTCCATGAATCTATGATCCCCATGTTACACTCACCACATTTTTACAAATCTTCATTAATGCCCTAAAAATCTAAGAGATGGTTAGCCACCTACCATATAATGCAAGATTTATGATGCAACCTCTAGTTGGATACAAAAATCCTTAGGATAACCACTTTCCAAAAACATCCTCTTATGCTAAGGTGGAAGTGAAGTTGGCACAAATATTTTATTAATGGGTTATGGACCCAAAATTAACCCATATAAAAATTATAGTCCAACCTTAGACTAAGCCATTAAACTCTTTAGAGAATAGAACTCAGGCGCATTCTCCTAGAGTTTGATGCTAAAATACTCAAAGCCCTTTATGGATAGATTGATATCTTATGTGGTGATATTGATTTTGGATGATGTAGAAGTGAGTGCAAGTGTATATATCTTATCTATCTCCTTATGAAAGGATTATACATTGGCTTTCACCTTTTTCACACTTCCATCCAATATCTCCCCTTGATCATAGGACTTAGTTTATAGAGCATGGAAGAGTTATTCCAAGGTATGCTCCTAGTCCTTGATCTAATTACTTAATACGTTCACACTACCCATGATTTTTAACAATTCTACCCTAATTATGAAGTATACTTGATCCATAAACTTTTGATTCTCATCCTTTACTTGTTTTAGGTGTGCATCTATTACTGAGGCTTGGTTGGAGAAGCTTAAGAAAATGGCATTTGATATTTCTATACCCTCTTTTAAATTCATGAAGAGATATTCTAACTCTTATATCCTTTATAAAAGTTCCTTCTTTAGTATGACACTGGGGCCTTCCTCTTCTTCTTTTTGCACCAACTCAGGTTGTAGTCTTAGGAGCATCTACTATACTAATACACAAATCTTGTCAACCTATGAAAGGTATAAAGTGTTGATGCTAATTAGAAGAGATGGTTTGGTTACCTCCATGCACTCACAAAGCTATTGTAACTTTAACTTATTGGCCTATTCCTCCTCCTTGTCTTCCTTGATGAGATTTTTTAATTTCCTCACTTTTCCATCATTCATGATGTTTTGATGCATTACTTCTATGGCCATTCTTATTAGTTCATTCCCAAATTAGACTAGGTTCATAGTACATGAGTCAATAATAAGGGATTCCTTCCCTTCCTCATAATATTCTAGGCTCAAATTATCTGCTATTGGAACCTCAAATTCAGGCTCATATATATAATTGTCTAGAACAAATGATAGCTACTTGTGTGTCCTTATTGTGGTATCCTGAGGGGCATAGTTTCATACATGTATAGATATTTATCACCCTAATTCTTTTATGCCATCTCCACTATGTTAATCTCTTTATCATCCTTCTCAATGATAGCCTTGTCTATGTGTATGTTTTCCTATTCACTAGTACCACCACTCTCTTTGGCATGCTCCTTAGAGGATTCACTTGTTTGGTCTTTAGGGGCTAATTCATTGTAATTCTCCCCCTCATCCAATTCTTTATCCTAGGAATTTTCAATAATTACCTCTAGGGTTATCCCTTCAATGCCATTGTCTCCTTGTTACTATTGGTGCTCTTTAGCTATCTCTATTATTTTTTCCAAGGTTCCATTATCACATTATTTTTACTCAGACACCCCTTCACTACTTGGGCGTGCCTCTTATGTAGCTTTTTTTACTTTTCTAGTGTGGTCACTTGGTGCCTATTTGAACACTTTTACTTTTGGTCATGTTCTTGAGGGAACCTTCGGGGCCCTTTTCTCTAACTTGGCCTTCTTCTATTCCTGTTCAAGTTTTTTATTTTATTGAAGTACATAATCTCAGTTTATATCTTCATCTTTCAATCCTATCTTCCTCCAGGCCACTCTTTTCTCCTTGATAGTTTGAAGGGCCATTGGGGAAGCCTTATCCATAGATGTCAATGCTATTTTCAAAGGTGGGCTCATTAGCGATGTGGAATTAGATGTGAGGCTTGCCATTTCCTCTTTTACTTATAGTGTGGTAGTCATATTGCTTTGTAGGGCCTTTTATACATTTTTGGCACTGAACTCCTCTTAAACTTCCCCTATTTATAGGATATAGGTCCATACTCTATCTTATTCATTTTCCTCCTCTATTATGGGCACAAGGGTCACCTCTCTCTCCATATCTACAAGGGTTTTTATAGGGAATTATATGGGTCCCTTAGTATTTTTCTTTAGATGATTGCTGGAAGAAGCACCCTCTTACATGAATGTTATGCACTTATTTAAATAAGGTTACACAATTTATTCTTTGAAAGCTATTTTCAACTATATGTGCTCCATGATCTCTTTTTTCACCCCTCTTCCTTTGGAATGACTTTGCCTAATCCCTTCATTACTAGCTAGGAGGGGGTGATCATCATCCTTTCTAGGATCTCTATCCTTCTTGCATGGATTCATCTCATAATAAAGGTTAAAAATCATTCCATTATTATTACCCTTTGGAGGGGATGGATTTCAGGCATACCATTGTCATCCTCCTCATCCTTGATGGCCTTGGATATAGGGTGGATAAATTAGTGCCTCATCATTATTCTTTCATGATTCATATCCTTGGCATGGATCTCATTTTTTTGTGCATTGGGGATTCTCCTTAGCAATGCCATGGAGTATTTGGATAAGAAAATATAAGGTAACAAGAGCCATCCTGATAAATTTCCATTTATGAGAATGAGATACGTCACATAGAATTGTTGCATCATGATAAAGGTTATCTTTACCACTATTTTTTGAGGGAATTCTTATGGGATATACCACTCCTTCCCAAATTCCTCTACATACCTTTCAAACTACCTTTTCACTCTAGTCTTATATTTCTATGATAATCTAGGGGGCAAATGAAGTCTTGGTATTTCATCAATGGGGACTTATGTCTTGGTGGAAACACCCATAGGTGGCCATCATCAACATTTGACACACCTATTTCCTCCATCACTATTAGGATTAACATGTATCTCCACTAGAAGGTCTCACGTGCATGATGGAATTATTGTGTATTCTTTACTATCTCCTTTGCTATGAATTTGAAGATGTTGAACCTTATTCCATGTGCCATGTGGTGGGAAATATATAGGAATGTTTTACTTATGTTAGACCACCAACTGCCAAGGCAAAGTTTGGCACTTATAAGGTGCACTACTACCCTTATGCCTAGGTCTTGGATGTCCTTGATAGGGAAAACAAATCTTGACTTATAGTAGCCTAAGATATTTTCTACCTTTCTACCTCCACATCCTCCTCCATCTCTCATATGTCTGATCCTATACCAAGTAGCCTTGTGATTCTTCTAATTAGGCTTGAATAAATCTTCATGTACCATTCAACAAAGTAGAACCAGTCACCATGCACCCATAAGAGGAGGAAATGCACCAAGTCTTATATTTTTATGAAGCTTAATAGTTCAAATAGTTGTGTGGTACCCATGGTTTGAAATTTATCTTTGATGGAGACATCAAAGAGCCAATCACCTACCTTGGTATTCTTGCCTGAATCTATCATTTGGTCCTTTTTCAACTCCTACATATTGTTGCCCATCCTGTTGTTATAGTCCTTAAGCTTAAAAACATGCATAAAGGACACCCATTTCTCCCCTACCATGACCTATGGTGGGTATTCTATTTTTTCAGGTGAGTTTGGTGCTCACACTTGGGTCAATCTCTATAACACTCACCCCCTCCAACATCTATGCATCTAGTATTGTAGTGGCTACTTCCCTTACCACCCATGCTTTCTTTGCATCTTTGTATACTTATGATGGACCTATGTTTAGCCATTTATTTCCCATCCTAAACCTAATACTATTGAAGCATGGTTCATTGATTCTACCAAATCCCAAAATTATGTCTATTGTACTTTATAGTTTTGGGGAATAGAACTATGCATTTAGCTATTGAGTTTCTTGCCCTATTAATGGTAGCCTAGTTGTTCTACCAAAGTCTCTTCTTTCTTATTTATCTATCATTTTTCCTCTTATTTCTTCCCTTTCTCCCTAGGGAGAAATACAATATTCTTCTTTCTCTTTTATTCTCACTTGGGGACATTATGGGTGAATTTTTTCATTTATGTTAGCATCTTCTTGATTTAGTGGCTTTGGATCTTTTATCTACTCTAAAGTGTTGAAAATGATAGTAAACTTCCTTCCCATGCCATCTAACCTTTTATACATTATTATCATCTACCACATTGATGATTGTTCTCATTTATATTCTTGAAATCTAATATATCCCATGAAATATGCTAAAATCCACAACATACTGCTAATTTAATGTGGATCTTTGTTCTTCCACCACCGTAGCATTAACTTTGGGAATGGTTTCTTTGGTTAAGCGATAAGTGATTCAAATAGTAACTTCCTACTAACTATTAGGTGGGTTATAGCTATCATAATGGTCACTATTTTTCACTTTATTTATCTTGGTGCAACCTTCACCATCTTTATGGTTACTTGGGTGCAACATTTCACATGCACACAATTTAACCTCCTATGTTCCATATCTTCATGGTGTTGCACTTTCTTACAAGTGCACCTCTACTTCTTGGTTGCTTTCTCTATGATTCACTTTATCTTTATTTAGTCTCCCCTACCCCATATAAATCCTTGTGCTAGTCCTCCAACACCTCATTATCTCCACTTGGTCTTTTATGCATGAATATCTTGTGTGCCTTCCTTTGCCAATTCATACTTATAGTTTACTTGGCCATCAGACTTCACACTTGCCCATAAACTTAGGTGTCTAGCCTCAGAGGCTTAAAAAGTGATCAATCTCAACTCACCCAATTAGATTTATGTAGGTGTAAGTGATAGAAAAGTTCTACTATAGGCCTAAAAATGCCATGCAAGATTTGTCTTGTGCAAATTTTAATATATTCACAAAACAAAATGATTAAATTTTAATAAAACATTCAACATTATATGGTGTAAGTTCCATCCTAGTAATGGTATACTTTTAATCTAGTGCCATTAAAATTACCATGGAGCATTTCACTAGTCAATGTGTGTAGCTTGTGTGCGCTAGTCTCTAATATGATATGGATGATATAAGGTATCATAAACCTAATCTATAAATTGATTAGGTGCCTAACATACTTAGAATCATATAAAAAGACTAGTGTACCTTCTATAAACACCTTTCACTTGATGTGATTATCATGTCATAACATTCGGTGGGCCTTCTCTATCTACTAGATCCATCATGCTTGGGTGCATATCTCATCTAACCTCTCTAAATATTATAGGTGTGCACTTAAGGACTCTTGGTAATCCAAGGACCTAATATATGTGATGTAAAATGAGGCCACTAAGAAATCCATAAGTAAAATGGCCTCTATGCCAAACATCAATTGGAATGGTGTAACCTTGTTTAGGTGCTTGTATGTTGTGTAATAGGCCCATAACACCACTAACACATGGCCATCCCAATACTTACAACCAAAATTGCATATATTTTTAAGGCATGTCTCAAATATTTTATTGAATGCTTCTATAGTGTCATTTTTTTGGGGGTGGCAGGGTGTCATTTTATGGTGCACCACCATATATTTAGATAGTAGGATCTAAACTATTTTGTTAATGAAATGCATTCCATGATCCTTAGTCAAAATAAGTGGGCATCCATACCTACTTATAATATTTTCCCAAATGAATCTTGCTACTATGGTAGCTATACAGTCTTTGGTTGGCACTATTTTGGCCCACTTGGTGAAGTAATATATGGCATCCAGAATGTACCTTGTGCCTGTTCACCTTGTAGTGAGATTAATAGGCCCATTAAAATCAATGACCCATTTTTCAAAGGGAACTTGGGAAAGGATGGGGATAAGGGGCATCTCATCTTGGTGGTTTGGTTTTCCAATGCACTAATAGATGTCACATGCTTTGGAATATTATTTTTCATCATGAAATAGAGTTGGCCACTACAAAAATGATTATAACACTTTTCATGCTGTGGTATCTCTAGCACAATAGACTCTAATAATCCCCTCATGTGCTTCTTGTAGTACTGAGTCATGTTCATGATAGAGGACACATTGATGTATGATTTCATCATAGCTCAGCTTGTATAGTTCAGTTTTAATGAGTTGAAAAGGGGTGGTATAAAATGTTAGCTTCTTCTTCTCTTTAGTTTTCATGGTTTGAGGTGCATATCTAGAGGTCAAAAATGTGGTGATCCCTACCAAGTCTTTTAGGACATGTTGGATCCTATAAAGTCACACATTAGGTATATCATCTTCAATTATCACTACCACATCACCATATTTGATGTAGGATAGATGGTCTAGGCTCAATTTTTATTTATCAATCTTCATGAAAAAAGAAAATTAGAATGATTGAAACAAGATGATCCATTGACAAATGCACCCGTATAAAATGGGATTATTCACTAGGTTCTTAAGTGCCTCATGATCAATGAAGAAGATGAGGGGGGTTTCTAACAAATACTATCTAAACTTTTGTAGGGAATAAACCATGGAAATCACCTCATGCTTAGTCATAGTGTAATTTTAGTCTACCTTAGTTTATTACTTATAAAATAAATAGGATGATCCATTTTCCATTTATCTAGTTGTGTAAAAATGGTACCAATTATAGTACTAGAGAAATCGACATGGACATGGAAGGGAGTTGCCTAGTCAAGAAATTATAGTATTGATGTAATTTTTAGCTTTAGATTTAGGGTCTCAAAATCATCCTCCTAAACTATACCCTAATAGAATGGGCCATCCTTCCACAAGATTTCCTCTAGAAATGTCATAATCCTAGCATAGTTTCTTATGAATTACTATAATACCCACAATGACCAAGAAGGAATGAACATATTTCTACATTTAAGGTGTTTGAAGTTGAAGGATTATTATAATCTTGGTTGGATCAATGAGTAGACCATCGTTGTAGATGAGGTGCTTGAGCAATGTGCCAAACACCCTTATGAAAACACACTTCTTAAGATTCAAATCAATTTGTAACTATCTGTACCTTTCAAACATTAGGCATAAATTGTCATAGTGATCATTCATCAACCCATACACTATCCAATCATCTAAGTATACTTGGAGTAACTTGTGAATGAAGTGTTTGAATGTGGTGATCACCATCCAAGAGAAAATGGTTGGCATATTCTTCAGCCTAAAGGGCATCATGTTATATGAAAAACAAACCCATTAAATCATAAATATGGTTTTAGGCTTGTCCTCCTTGATTTAGACTTGATGGTATCCTAAAAATCTATTAGTAAATGTGTATATCTCATAATCTATGATTCCATCCACTACTTTGTAAATGAATAAAGTTGGTAAGGGGTCAATCATATAGGTAGTGTTCAATAGTCTATAGTCAACACAAATTCAAATACACCCATCCTTTTTGATGTTGATGACCATGGGGTTCACCTATTCACATTCCTATATGGGGTAGATGATTCTTATGGATATTATGCCATCGATCTTAGTCTTGACTTTGGTGAAAAAAATTGGGTTCATCCTATAAGGCCATTTATTGACAGTTATTTCACCATCAATTAATTTGATGTTCATTTTATTGTGGGATGGATATGCACCTTTAATATATTTATAGTTTTATGGGAATAGGTTTTAGAATTATTTCAGGAGATCAACAATATGCACTAGTTTTTTTCAAACCAATGAGCACCCAAAGTGGAAAATTTAGGTTCTTCCTCTAAATTGATATTTAGCTTGGTATTTTTTAATGATGCTCGATAGGGTTCATGCTTATCCTAGTGTGATTCTTTGACTTGTCTTCTACCTTCAGTTGTTTATACCTAAAGATGCATAGGGATTTCTTCTTCTAGGGTGTTATCCTCAAAGTGGCACACTAACTTCCTTTTCCCTATCAAATTTTTACAGTTGTTTACCTTTTATGTATCATCATATTCGTCACTAAATTCACTATCTAGAATTTGTTCTTCAAATAAGGTTGGGAGTGCTGACCCTTTTTCATCAAAAATGTCCTTTAGGAACTCTTTCAATATAGTGGTATCCTCAAATGTTGACATTTGAACTACCTATAATGGCTTAATCAATTAAAGATTTTGTGAAGAAAAGGAGAAGCTATGAAAAAACCACTCCTTAAGGGCATCCTAGTCTACTATTTCATGGGATGTCTTATTGACTATGTACCATTCCTACACCCAAGTCTTCAAGGTTTTGTAGAAGGTGTGTACCCATATATTTCTTGGTGCATTTTCACCACAAATAGTCTATATTTCATTGTAAAGATGTACATATGCAATGGGTTTAGAGTCACTAGAGTAGGCTAAAATGTCTAAGTCCATGTTGTTTTTCTAACTTGGTACAAATAACTATCTTTACATCCCACCAAGTTGGCAATATAGGTTTCTACATTACCCACTAATGAGTGTCAATGATTTTCAATGTGTACACTAGTGCACCCATTTTATCCACCTCCTTTAGAATGAATGACTTAATATCATAGACATAGTCCTCCATAAAATTACTTTTTTCATATCTTAGGAGCAAAGAAAGTTTTCCCTTATTGAGGTGAAACACTCTTTTTCCTCTTTTTTTGGTGTAAGGTACCAATTTTTTAGGAGTGTTATCAATTTGTATCTAGACTATCTTTATTGGATTTAGCACTTTGCTCACACTAACCAAAATGATTGACTAGTGGTCTAATATGCTTCATTGATCAATCAGTCACAAGCAACATCTATGGTTTCTAAGGCTAAATACCCATCTTCTCAAGAGAGAATTCTTTGATCATTTGGTTCTAAAGTCTCAGTGCCTTGTGCTATGATGTTATAGATATGGTTGATTTCATCCTCAATGTCTATGCTCTCAACATAGGGAGGTATTTGGTCATTTGAAAGAGTTATAAATACCCTCTCCTTTTCATTATCAAAGGTCATTTAATGAAATTTGAAGCACATATATACATTATTTGCATAACACCATAGTCTTATCAAAAGCACTGGGTAGTTTTCCTACTCTACTAACTCTATTACTTTAAAGTTAGTGCATAATTTGGTACCCATGATATCTATAAATTCACTCTTTAGAATCCAAATTGGCAATGCTCAGGTATTATTGGCCATGAAGAGTACATGAGGGAAAGATCTTAAGGCTGGTCTACCCATTTTCTCCTAAGCAGTCTTTGTCAAGATGTTAACCTTGGTACTTATGTATAGAAGAACCTCATAGATAGACCATCTATTAACAGTGGCATCCACCAAGAGTTCTTATCCATATTCAACATTATAAGTATGTTGGACTTCTCATGCCCTCTCCATGCATGGTGTGATGACCTCAACTTGATTTTGACCTGCATGCTCTAAGAGTAAGTTATTTAGTATGGGCAGTATACCCTTAGTTTTTAAGAGGTTCAATATCTAAGTTAATTCTTATAATTCAAATTCTTAGATATCCTTTGAGAGGTAACAAGCTATGCTTATAGATCTCATTCTAATTGGATCTCCCCTTGTAAGTTTTGGATTATGCTCATAGCCTACTGTAGTACATACTTTTGGCACATTAGGTCTAGGTACAGTGCAACCTTTGGTTTAGGCCATGTTATGCATTTATTTTGACCCTCGTCCCCATATTCAAGGTGTAACTTAGGTACTAGTGTAATTGGTGGTTGAATGGTGAATTCATTATGAGTAGTTTCCTACACCTTGACTACCTCTATGTATGCCAACTATGCCTTTAAAGTCCATTTTTACATCTTTTACTTTTACCTTATCATTCTTATGCCCTTGTCTATGCCAGGCCTACCTTGGTTTAACTTTTTGTAAAGGTTAGGGTATTTTTTGACCTTATGGAGCCCTCAATAATACCCACATGTGGAATGTGTAGGGAATTCAAACTGATAATGCTCTATTGAGCCACACTTATAACATGGTCATGATGGGAACCTTCTGCTACCACATCCTCTACCACTCCCTTTAACACCTATTACATCTCAAGTCTTGTATTCTATTGGCTATAGCCATCATTCCCTTGGATTACTTGTAATCTAACTACTTCTATAGCCTATCATGTGCCCCTATCAATATTGTTTCATATTTCATCAATCACCCAATAATAAATAGTGGTATGGGTGTAGGCATCACAAAAATGATAATAAATGACTGTGATAAATTAGTTAACATATTGTAGTAAAGGATAATTTCTAACATCATGCACTTTTGATAGACTTCATAGCTTAGAATTAGGGTGTGCACATTAGTCCATGGGTATTTAGTTATATTATGGCCTTATACTTCATAGTTGGTACACCATAGTCCATTTCCAATGTCATGCATAGAGTTGGAGGTAAGATTTTAGAGTTGGGAGGCCCTAGATACAATTTGTGCCTCCATAAATGGGCTGATCCTAGTGTCTACACTTCTGACTGCCTTGGCTCTGAGTGTAGCTTCAAGTGCTTCTTGAGGGTTTATAAAATTCTTAATGGAAAGTGCTCTTTATAATAGAATGAGCAATCCCCCAATGAACCACTATGCATGTTGGGAAGGTTGAATATCATATGGGATAATAAGAAAATTTTGAGCTATGAATCTTATAAGTGGACACTCTTTAAGACTCCTTGGGTAATTTATTTTAGCACAATGATGCTCCATTTTTCAAAATCCAAGATGTCAAATTCCTTTAGGAATTCATCCTTTAGGGTATCGTATTCAATCATAGCTTGGCTAGAATCAAAATTTTTATACTAGATGTGGGCGTGATCAATTTAAGTGGTTGTAAAATAAGTATCCTTATGATTTGATTAGGTTATGCTTCATATGCAGCACTAGAGTTCACATTTTAGCACATGTTTTGTAACATTTTCCATGCCATGATACTCTAGGAGATGCACAACCATTTCATAGTAGATATATTATAGTTGGGGGGTAGCTAGTACTTGAGGCAATTGTCCCCTAGCACTTATCCTAGTGACATTCCTCTAATGCCTCCAGTCTTAGAGGTAGGTATTGATATCATCATCCCTATTGGAATAGTTGATGTTATTGGTGATATACTACTTGTTTGTGGTGCTAGACCACTTCTTTTAGGCTATTTATCACCTTATTTTATTGACATTAGTTGAGTTGGTATGCTCACATTCAAGTTCTATTATGGTGAGTTAGTGCTTAATGGTTTAGAAGTAGTTGTGCTCACTTCCTTGTTTGAAATAATATGTTCAATAACATAGTGATAATATAAGTCTATACAAAATCTAAGATTTGAGGCATTAATATGGTCAAAAATCACTTCTATACTATCTTCAAGTGGGGGGTTTAGTGCATGATCTTGTGCCATAGGTTCAAATGGGGGTAGGTGAATCAAGCGTATCTATAGTCACCAAATTTTATAGGAACTTAGTGAATTCCACACCTATCAAGTGTCAATATTGGTTCATCACTTCATTAAATCTCTCATTTCCACACTATTATCCTTTAAGAGATGCTTCCCTATGCCCTTCCCATTCACTACAGGTCCTCTCATCACTTCCAAGTTCTAGATCTTCTATTAGTCAGTCCCATATCTTATTATAGGCATATATTCTAAGCTCTCAAGTGTAAATTTTCTCATCCCCTTCCATTATGCCTCACCTACACATCCCCTTCTCCCACTTTACACAAATCATATGTGAAAGGATTTTATCCTTCCATCCCTAAAGTTCAAAATCATAACCAACCATTAGCTTTTTGAGATCTATGCCAAACTCCTTCACAAATGTGCCTCTAAGGTTGTAAAGAAATTGATACTCTATTTCCTTAGGGCATGAATAATTTGATACAACAAACTTAAGTATGTATATATTCAGAGCTCCTTACCCACCATTTATCCACCACTCTAGTCCAAGTAACATCTAGGGTCCCAAGTCTCCCTAGGAACTCCTTCATACATTTATAGTGACATCCATAGCTTATTGTTATGTGGGTTAAATATGTAGCCAACCACCTATACACATTCTTAGGTAACTCATAGGAAAAACCCTCATACAAAGCATCATATAGGTTTCCTTGAATCTATTTCTTAGCTTTTATCCTTTGTAGGTTGGATGATTCAATGTAAAACTATTTTCCATATTGTAGCCAATGTTTAATTTTTTCTAGAGAGAGTCGATACATAATTCTGTCACATCATCTTAGATAAAAAATTCATCATAGGTCTTAGCAATAGAACCAAAATGTTGTGAAAAGTCTAGGGTCTCAGTTTAATATAACTAGATGTAATCATGGGATACTCCCTTTTTTCACTCAAAATTTAAACACTCAGTTGTATCAACATCAATCCATATAAGACATAAGCCTTATGCACTCACTTAAAGTGAAACTAAGAATGAACTAGGGCCCGCATTGGGTTAGTTGTGCCATGGTGCAAGGCATCACTAAAAGGTCTTAAACACTGTATTAAAATCTTAACTTGCACAGATCCATAGGCACATGCCTTTCTCAGGTTTAGCCTAGGGTCATATAGGCACTTAATGGATCATAATACTACTTTGGTTCCATTTACTAATACTAGATATATGTGATTTAAATAGAGATTGGGTTATTGGTGAAGATATATACTCATCCTCCATGTATAATAAAAATAACATCATGAAAATCATAGACGCCATTAAAGTAACGAAGTAGTAAAATGCATGAACATCAATTAACATAATTCAATCAAAATTATGACATGAAAAATATTTACATCACATTAATAATACTATAAGATATGAAAACTAGACACACTTGGAATATTTTAATGCAACACCATTATCATTATTCAAAGCCCATAACAAGAGTTTGTATTCAAATCATAATGCTAACATCTCAGAGTCTCATAAATGAGTTTAGGCACATAGAATTAGAGACTGAGTGGCCTCCATAATGTTTCTAAGCATTAATGGAAGCTATATCAAGGTTCATAGAACATGGCTTTAGAGTCATTTTGTTAGAGCTTTTCTATAATTCTTTGCTCCTTATATAAGCCTTCAGGCAAATCTTTTCCAAAGTGGAATTTGCATGTTGAGTGTTGATATAGAATTATATCATCATAACCACCAATTCCATGACTCTATAATCCTTGAACTATGCTTTCCATGTTTCTACAAATCTTCATTGATGCCCTAAAAATATGGGAGATGGTTAGCCACCTGCTAGCTGGCACAATATTTACACTGTAACTTCTAGATGGCTACAAAAACCCTTAGGCTAACCACTTTCCCAAAATATCCTCTCACACTAAGGTGGATGTTAAATTGGCATGGATATTCTACTAATGGGTTATGAGTCCAATTCTCTTATAACAAGAAACTTCTTCTCTTTCTCATCATATAACCTGTATGCCTTAGAGGATTTAGAATATCCCAAGTGGATGTATTTTTTCCTCTTGTGGTCTAAATTATTTATTTTCTCATTTGAAATCAGTGTGTAACAAATGGACCTAAAAATTTAAAGATGTTTCACTGAAGGAAGATGACCACACCACATCTCATATGGAGTCTTGGATTTAATTGCTATTGATGGTGATATGTTGTGGAGGTATACTAATATTTTAGTTGATTCAACACAAAATTGTACATTTACCCCTTTAAATTATAAAAAAACATAAACCATATTCATTGTAGTTCTATTCATACTTTATAAAACTCCTTTTTGTTACAGAGTTTGAAGAACTATTAGATGGTGTTTGATCCCATTTTTCTCAAGATAGGATTCAAATTAATTTGAAATGTATTCACCATTACCTATCATAAGTGCCTCAATGTGGGTTTGTGCTTTATTTTCTTCCATGTTTTAATTTTTTTGAAAATTCTTGAATGCTTCTAATTTTTTCTTTAGAAAGTATATCCATTTCATCTAGTTGTATTGATCAATAAAAAACATGAAGTACTTATGACCACTAATGAAGAGGATTGTAAGAGAATAAATTTTAAGTGAATTGGTTAAAAGTTTTTGTCAGCTTTCCACTCTGACTTTGGGAACAATTATTTTTCATGTTTATCTAAGATGAAAGCTTCACACTTTTCATTTGATTTTATGGGCAATGTAAGCATGCCAAAAACATCATTATTTTACAATACATGAGTGTTGTTATAATGAGTGTGTCAAAATATAGCATGCCATAACATGTTTGGATACATTTCATCTTTCATGAGATGAGCATAATTAATTGAATTTTATAGCTCACCCCTAAGTTTGGTTTGTTTCCCTTCCTCATATATAATTAAGATGACTACATTATCACTTTTTCTTTTGATAGTGACATCATTGTTATCCAATAGAATGGAATGGCCTTTTTGTATTATGAGCATTATGGTCAATAATTTCAATTTTAATTGAGGAAGGTATAGAACATTTTCAAGTTTGAAAACTAGAAGACCTAGACACTTGAGTCATATTTTACCTCTTGCCTATGGTTGCAGGCTTGATCTATCTATGAGGTATACTGAGCCACAAATTTATTCACTATACTCATCAAAGAAGTATTTTCATAAAGTCATATTTTGAGTGGCACTGGTATCAATAACCCAATCACACAACCATGAATAAATTATTGAGACACTATTTACTTCATTATTTGTACTAGAAAACACACATTCACTAGAGAATTGAATAGAGTTTGAATCTCTCTTTTTTCTTTGATTTTTTGTATTTGTTCTTATGATATGCTTCAATTTTCTCCCATGGAGTTATATATTCGCGAGTCTCATGGCTTCCTTTTTTGTCACATCATTTGTATTAGAGGTTTTATTTATCATCTTATTTTTTATTTTGATTACCATATTTTTCATTTTTGACACCTTTTCCCTTGTACTTATTTTTTAACTTGATATTTCCTTCATTTTTAGAAGAAATAGTATTATTGGATGTTTTTGAATAATTTGATTTGGCATAGCACACACTTTCACCTATCATGGACTCATTTTTTTCAAGTGCCTTTTCTCTTTCTACCATCTTTCAACTAATTTGAATGCAGTCATATATGTTAATTTTGACACCCATTGCTTCTACATTGTACTTGATGTCACAATATTTGAAGCCAATCTCATCACATCACCATATTTCAACTCTAGGTTGAACATCTTCAATTTCAACTAAATGAATCCCAACTCTAATTTAGAATCATATAGCTCCTTCAATTTGTGAAATGCTTCCCATGGAGTACTACACACCTAAATATGATAAAACACATATATATCTATTGAGGCCCTCATCAAGGCCAATATTTTCTAGTTTTTGTACTTCCATGTCTGAATATCCTTTGCATTCCCTATCGGTTCAACTAGTTGTTTCTCCATTCTTTAAATCTTAACCCATAGATCATTGAATACTAGTGTGTTCTCCACTTTCTAAGACCATTCTAACCAATTGTCTTTACTGGTCAATGTTGTGCCAATAATAGATTTTATGGAATGCATGGTTTTTATTTAAGTTTTTAGAGGTTTTGAGTTTTGAGTTGAACTTCAATTAGTTAATTATCACTCCAAAATGGTCCCATTTTATATATACCAAAATGGTACATGAAAAACATCTGCCTTAACATTAGCATCAACTTTACAATAAAACATCATACATCAATATACTCAATTTTTATTGATTTCTAGATTTATGCCTTTTGATAGTAATAAATGATTAAAATAATATCTCTTTATTTCTCATTGAAATTTGAAAATTGGTTATTTTTTGCCTATATCCTCTTAGAGTAGCTTGCTCAAGGTAATTTCAATGAAAATTTCTCCAACTTTTAAATACCTTGAAATTTAAATGTTTTTAAAGTTTGAAAAAGGACATTTAAATGAAAATTTTCTTTTAGAAAAACTATTAAAATATTATACCTATTCTCCTCCAATTTGGATTTGTTTAGAAAATTCTAATATTGTAATAGAAAATGTATAGACTCTACCAAGTTTATATTTTATGAAATATTGAGATAGTAAAGAATATTATTATTAGTCATCCATGTGCTCCAATGGTTGATGTACATTATTTAATATTATTTGGTTTTATTCACAAAAATCCAAAAAAATAAATCAATGTAGCAAAGAAAAATCCTATGCAACCAATGAAAGGTGAGTAAGATGCAACAAATAAATGCTAGAGTATAGTTTGGGATTGCCAAACACTATGTCAACATAAGTTAATTTAACACATGTCTATCCTTGTGAGAAGATAACAAACAAGTTTTATGTAGGCCCAACATCCCACTTATGATATTAAAATTCTTCCCTATTGATTTTTGGTTGATTACAAGTAGGTATAAAGATTTAGACTATCAAAAAATGATAAAAAATTGTAACTCCTCTCTCAAAAACTATGACACTCAACCAAGAGAAAATAAAAGATAGTACAACTAGATTTAAGGATAAATAATGACAAAATAAAAAATAAAAAATCTAGGCTCTCATACCAATGACATGTTAAATTATATTCATATTGAAAATTTCTATTTCTATTTCATGATTCAAGTTGAAAGTGATAAAACATTACAATAAATAAGACAAGAAAGCTATTCACTTCACATTCCCAAAATTGAGCTTTCCTATTTCTATGAGAATGGAGTACTTATTGAATAAGACAAAAGCAAGACACCTAGGATAGACGTCTAGGATTAATAACATGTATACAATATTTTTATATATAAATTCATATCAAATTAAAAAATTTAGAGATTAAGAATGGTTCTGATATTAGATGGTTTAGTTAGATGAAAAATATTGGCACATTAGTACAAAATGTGGGGGCATATGTTATGCATATGCACTCACTTTATAGATACTTGATTATTGATTCATACATAGTGGATGTATATGCATGGTCATTGATGAGTCAAATAAATAAAACTCATCTAGCATAATATTATCCTATAAACCCCTTTTACTGGCCATCATTAGAGCTCTCATCCATTCTGAATGAGTATTCAACTCACAAATGTTACATATATTTATTGTTTTGGTATAAAGTGTATGATTTATAAATAAAGGAGTATGACTTAATGATTTTTTCATATGGTTATACTAATGTTGAAATGTAGACTGCCTAAGATACATTCAAGTATAAAAGGAAAAGAAAATAATTGAGGAAATAATAATGCTTATAAATTTTATAACATGAATTAGTAATAATAGTGTTTGTATCTAACTCTTGTTTCTAAATTGTACCATGGTTGGATCATTCATAGAGTACCCACAACAATTTGTGACCATGGATTTATATTTCTTTCAATTTTTTGGGTGTTAAATAATTATTTAGGAGTATTATTATTTTTTAATTCATACTCCACCATTGATGGGAATTGAGTATATGATCCAAGATATTCATAGATTTACGCTCTCCATTATTCGAGGGGATTAAATAATTATCTTAGGGTGCAAATACATATTCTCATATTTTGAAGATCTAATATTTTGGATATATTGTTGCAACTCTCTCAAATATGGTTGAAGGTTGTACCTTGTTTTATTTTATGCATGATTTAGATTTTGTGGTTGTAAACACCTAAATATTGGAAAATCTAATAAAGTGATGTTATCTATATTTAATTAGAGGGGATTCACATTATAAATTAGTCAAGGTTTGAATTAAAATATAGAGTAGAAGAATCTATATTCAAAATTATCTTGTAAGGTTTCTGTAGCAAATTTCTACATAATTATTAATGCAAAAGATTTGATTTTAAGTAATTCATATTTAACAAGGAATGGATCAAAGTGCAAGTATAAATAAGTTAGGTCCCACTCACTATAAGTTGTGGGGAAGATTACCACTAGTTAGATTGGTTTCCTTTATGTTTTGTGATTTATTTCCTTTATGTAATCTAATTAAGCTGTGTTATTTATTCTCAATAATTTTATTTATGTATATGCAATTTACATTTGAGAGTGTATCTTTCAATTATTTGTGTGTAATTTAAATTTGTGTGTTAATATTCCAATATATATTTGAATTTCATTTCATGTTATTTACTTCACTATAATTTTCATTCTATAATTTACTTCCTATCATTTATTTTGAGCAAGTGTGATTTATTTTCAACAAGTGTGAATTAGTTTTCTAAGTATTCCACATGGTTTAGTGTTGAATATATAGTATTTAATATTCTTACAATTATAAATACCCTAGGTTGATAATTAATGAAAGTATCATAATTTATAAACTAATTGGTTTCCCTGTAGAGTACCTCTACTGGGTTGAACATGAGTGATTAGACTGCATCAATTTATTTAGGGAATGATTATACTACATTGCACCTAAACCTGGGGGGATTTACCTATTAAATCCATTGGGGATCCACCCATATATTACACTAGGGAATACCTACCCCAAACCCTAAATTCCTATTCCAAGGACAAATAAAAAGTAGTGAGAGAACTGTGTCAAATAAAAGTGGTAATTTTTAGCTCTTCTCCCTAAATAATCAACTCAAATTTTCTCATTCCTTAAAACATGATGTTATAAGAAATTGAAGATGTTATTTACATAATTTATCATAGAGGAACAATATAATACATTCAAATCATATATATTCTACTATATGGAAAATAACAAGAAATAATTCATGAATTCCTATAAATAGAATGGATCATTCAAAAGTACTGAGTAGATGAAGTATTGAATAAATTTTTCCTTGACTGATACCAATTTAAATTTAATTATATATGCCAAGATATTTTTACACATAAGGTAAATATACAAGTTCTAAAAAATCAATATGAAAGAAAATAAGACTTATGTATAGTTAAAATGGGTCCTTGGCCACCGATGCAAGCAAAACTAGGTATGCCTAGTGACCCATTATTTTATAATTTTTATTTTTTATTAAGTATTTATTTATTATAAATATTATGCAATCAATGTTTATAAATATATTATATATGCATATAATAATTTTAAAAACCATTAGGGACAACCACCTATCCATTATTTGTGGTATCAAGGCTAGTCATGGAAACCACCACCCAAAAATGGATAGGTAAAATAAAAGACCAGGTTTCAATAAATAACCACCATAATTTTTTTGGTATAAAACACTTAATAAAATATCCCAAACTTTATGTTTCAATATAAATATCAATTTATCAACGTGTGGTACATCAAAATCTAGTGGCTTAGTTGTGTCAGCTAAGAGTTGATGGTTGATTTTATCCAAACATAGTTTTTTTTCACATAACATAACATTAGCACCAAAAAAGATTAACCATTTTATAATAATAAAATGATGACATTAATACCATATAAAATCCATCTACGTCCAATTAATTTAACAAGACCACACCCACACCTTTCACAATAAATAGACTAGTCTGAAGAAGTCTTCAAAATAAAAACAAAAATTTCCATTACTAATAAATGAGTGAATCATTGAACTACATGCATTCAAAAGTAAGGTTGTAAATTTTTAAAACCTTTTCCTTTTCATAAATAATTTAATCGTGTAAGGAAATGGCCTTATTAAACATTTAAATTTTTACATAATATACAACATGATAGTGTCTATATTCCATTATTTTAAGGGTTATTGAAAGGATTTATGCCAGAAATGTTTATTAATAACATTGAAAGTGTAGAAATGAAAACAAGAAAGAAGATAAGTTACCTCTCAAGGTGAAAACCAAATTTTGAGACAATATTTTAAGTGTGAAATTGAATGTATCAGATAAAAACTCAAGTGATCTTATTAGAAGGCTTGCTACCAAAATCTCCACAAGTACAAGATTGAATCAAGAGCACAAGAGAAGAAGAGAGATAACTATGAGACTATAGTGAAAAAATAAAGAGATGAGAGGATATTTTATAGATATAAAGGTATAGAATTAGAGTTATAAGGAATCACATTATTACCTTACAAACCTCCTATGTGTGTGCCACTTGTGGCCTATTCCTTTAGAGAGTGGAGGGAAGTGTGTGGTAAGTGGGGGAAGGAGAGTTACATGAAAGTAACTATAAATCCAACAAGTAGATTAAGGAGGTGAATAACACATCATAAATTTGAGAATAAAATATATTTATAAATACAATAAATATACACATAACTAAGACTTAAGAAAAAATTATAAACTTAAGAAAGACCCAAATAAGGTTAATTATCCAAAACTCCTCCTTAAGCTTAATTTAGGGTTAAAAAAAGTGGAGAAAACCTTTTAAAAAAAATAAGGGAGTTGAAATTACATAATTATCCTCCTTAATAGAAACTTATTTCAATAGGAATTATAAAAGTTGAGAGAAGAAAGAAGAGAAGGTGCTGCTAAAAGTTGTCAAGAAGAAAGTGTGATCACCAAGAATCCTCTTCAGATAATGTGATCAATTTGCAATGGAAGAAGGACCAATAAGAAGGAGGAATGATACACAAACCTAAAAAATAATCAATCTAACATCAATATTTAAAGTTAAGTAACCATTATGCCAAAAACACAATCTACATACATAAAGTAATAAAATTAGATGTACAAAAAAGGCAAAAGGAATAAAGACAAATTTCATCATAAAGTGCATAAATCTACATGAAAATAAGTTAGTCACCATATTAAAAACATATTTACTTTACAATAAAAAATAAATATTGTATAAAAGATATGAGTATCAAAATGGAGATAAAAAATATGTGTCACTTACAAAAGATATTCTATGTGAAGAATTAGAATAATTATCTAAAAAAGATATATCAAATTCTCTAGAAGATTCATCAGTTTTAGGAATCTAAATAGTTTTACCCTTTGAGGTAGAAGATTTAGTAATTTTACAAAAATGCAAAGTATCTTATGTGGATTTATCATAATATTTTTATGGGTACAATTTCCAAAATTAGATATATAATTCCCATGTTTTATATAATGTGCACATGGTTTAACATTTTAACCAAAACATAAGCATTCCAACCATTATAATTAGAAGAAGTCCTTCAATGTAGAGGATAATAATATCATAAATTTGCATTATAAATAGGTGAATAAATAAAACCAAGACCTTTATAATTTATATTATAAGGAAGAAAAATTAGTTCAAGAATACTATATTCAAACTTACTAAGCACACCACCTAAATATCCCATAGATTACATGATTTAAAAACTGGGGTTGGTAGAAGGAGTGTGCACATGAGTTTGAACTTATCTAAAATCACAATGAGATTCATCATCATTACAACTATTAATATGTGCAAAATACATAATTTTAGCAGTTAACAAGTTAATAGAAGATTTCATAGTCATCATTTAAGTTTGAAAAGCATTTTAAAGTGGAATATTGAAATTATGTAAAGTAGAAATTGTATCATTTTGATAGTGAATTTCATGTTTAAGTGCAATAATTTCATCATTTTTCAAATTTATTTGATGTGAAGCATGTTTAAATGATAAAAAAATAACAAGTTTAAATGCCATTGACACAAGATCTAAGCTTGCAAGAAAACCAATAACACTTTTTAAAAAACATGTTTGCAAAAAAATATTTAGATTAATTAAGTTTTTAAATGTAAGTCCACACCAAAAGACCCAAATTATTTTGAAAGAAAGATAATTATTTTAAAAAAAGGTGTTATGAATACAAACTTAGTTTGTTTAATGGTGCAATATTTAAATGAGAATACAAATGAAAGGATTTATGCTAGAAATATTCATTAATATCATTGAAAGTACATAAATGAAAAAAATAAAGAAGCTAAGTTAACTTTTAAGATGTAAACCACAAGTTGATACAATATTTTAAATTAGGAAATGAAACGTATCAGAGAAAAATTCATGTGATCTTATTAGAAGGATTTATACCAAAATTTCACAAGTACAATGTTGACTCAAGAGAACAAGAGAAGAAGAGATTGAGATATGATATTATAATGAGGAAATGAGGAGAGGAGGGGCTCTTTTATAGATTTAGAGGTAGAGAATGGGAGTTACAAGGAATCCCATTATTACCTTATAAGCATCCTATGTGTGTGCCACTTATGGCCTATTCACTTAGAGAGTGGAGGGAAGTGTGTGCCAATTAGGAGAAGGAGAGTTACATGCAAGTAACTCTAAATCCAACTAGTAGATTAGGGAGGTGAGTGACACCTCATAAAGGTAGGAATGAAATGTATTTATAAATATAATAAATACACACATAACTAAGATTTAAGAAAATACTATAAACCTAGAAAGGACCCAAATAAGGTTAATTCTCTAAAAATTATCAAGAATATATCTTTTTATATAAAGACCATTGAAGAGAAGGGATAATTTTAAGCAGGGACCCCTAAAAACTTACTATAAAATCTTGGTGAATCTTAGATTTTAGGTGTAATTTCATTGATGAATCTTTGGAAAAATTTCCATACCGGTATAAATTGATTAGCAATTTATATTAACTCTTTCAAAAAACTTATAAATAGTTGATGAATCAAGTATCATATTCAAATTAAGAAATAATGGCAAAAAAACCAATGGAGAAAAAGGTTAGAAGATGAGAAGTCTAAATTTGAGATCTTATTTATGGTTCTTTCTTTTTAACAATTAAATTTGTCATTCTTTTTAAAGATTAAATTTATCCTTGTTAAGTGCTAAATTTTATGGCCATATGGCTAAGTATAAATTGAGTACAAACTTCTTTAAGTGTAACAAAATACCAACTAGATAATATAATAAACTAAGTTTATAAAAAATTATGACAAAAAATCAGAGTGTAGAGTATAAACCAACTATGGAGACATATGGCAAGATAAATATAAAAAATTAGGATGACATAACTGAAAAATTATTCAAAACATTTTCATAGTTATAAAATTATAAACTATATAATAAGGTCTGTCAAAATGTCTTAACCACATCTATATTGGCCTTTCAAATATTTATTATTTCAATTAAAAAACCATGCCAACTAGAATATAATTATTACCTTAAACATTTAAAAAAAAATACAGTATGTTCATGAGGCTTTGTTGCATTTATTCAGTTTGTTCTTTGTGCATTGTTTACAAAAAGTATCTTGCATGCCATTATTTCTAAGAAGAAATCAATTTCTTGTTTATTTAAAATAAGTATGTGGTAAATACCAACTAGATAATATAATAAAGTATAAAAAAATATAATGATAAGTTACCTAAAAATCATTTATTTAAAGTTATTTTCACAAAACACTATTTTTTAAATGTCTTAACCATATCCATTATCAATATGATAAGGTTTTCCAAAATATCTTAACCATATCCATAATCAATAATGGTATTTCAAAATTTTTTCAGTTAACAAACCATGCCAATCATAATATAATTATTACCTTAAATATTTAAAAACAAAATATACTATGATCATGATGTTCTATTACATTTATTTAGTTTGTTTTTTGTGTATTGTTTACAAGAAGTATCATGCATGTCATTATTTATTAGAGGAAATAAATTTCTTGTTTATTTAACATAAGTGTGTGGTAAAGAATAAGCATATAATATAATAAACTAAGTATAGAAATAATAGTGAAAAAAAATTAGAGTATAGAGTATAAACAAACTATGGAGGTCAAAGGACGACAACTATGAAAAGTGAGGATGACATAACTGAAAAAAATATTCAAAATATTTTCATAGTTTTAAAATTATAAACTATATAATAAAGTCTACAAAAATCTCTTAACCACATTCATATTGGCCTTTTAAATATATATTTATTTATTTCAATTAACAAACCATGATAAATAGAATATAATTATTACCTTAAATGTTTAAAAAAAATATAGTATGATCATGAGGCTCCATGACTATTTTTGTGCAATACATATGGTAAGATCATGTGTAACACTTAGTATAAATTGAGTACAAACCAAAACTCACACTTTTGACATATTTGATTGATCTAATAGAATCACATAAGTTCCTAGTAAAAAGGATCATTTCCTTGAGGTTATATGCTCTGTAATTTACAAATTGAAGTAAATTGCAAAATATTTTTCTTCAGAGATTAGATATCTTTTTCCTCAGGATGAAATAATAGAATCCATGGTTGTGATGTACCTTCAATATTGGGAAAATGTTAGATCATGAAAATTTTAGAATAAAATTAAAACTTTGGCTCAAAAATTCTAAAAGAGTGTATAATTTAATGGTGAATAAACTAAATGCATTTCAAACTTACCAAAGCTAAAGGAGTGGTTGATTTGATTTGACACAACAAGTTTTAAACCATGTTTTTAAATATGGCTTGATCACTAGACTATGGAATACCTTAATTTTGAGTGAAATACAATGTGATGGTATCTTAGAATATTTTAATCTTATTAATTTATACCAAATAATGATTTTGGGCTCAATGGAAGATGAGAGAGTTTCTAGTGCATTTTCATTTTTAAAGTCAAAGTTAAGAAACAAGATTGAAAAAAATTGGAGACTTGCTTGAGGATATATACAACTAGATACATTGTCCTTGATTTTCAATTTGATAGAGCTTTGGTAATTTGGTAGTCAACATTTGAAATAACATGATTGACTAATAATTCTTCAAACACACTACAGTTCTACAATACTAGATCTAAGTCCAATAACTTTTGAAGATAATGAAAATAAAAACTATCAAGAAAAAAATGAAGAAAATTGGCATGTTGAAATTTGAAATTTAGGCATCTAAAATATGAGGTTGATCAATGAAGGAAAACACATTTTGTGATTGATTTTGAGATTTATTTTATTAGGGTTTTAAGAAAGCTTGTTGAAGATAATATAGAGTATATAAATGATTAAGAGGTAATTTTTTTATTTTATTTCTATTTGATTAAGAGAACATGTCTATAATAGTTGAAAAATCTATTATAAAGATGCATAAGTATATTGTGGTGTTCTCTTGTTATTGTATACCAAGTAGGTGTATTTTTGTGTTCTGTTTGATTAAGAGAACATACATATAATAGATGAAAACTCTATTATAGAGATGCATAAGTATATTATTGTGTTCCCTTATTATTTTATAATAAAATTATTTGAGGTATCTATAATGTAATGAAATGTAAGTATCTCTATTGGACCAATAACTTCACTTTTGATAATAGTTTACATAAATGAATAGAAAAATCAAGAAAATGATCACATATGTATTTGATAAACTTCCATTAATCCCATGGATGATGTGTTAGACCAAAATTAGATTCTGCCTTAGGACCCTTAATATGCTGGTGTCAATTCACTAAAAATGGGGCAAAATATAAACCTCAATCCTCGTATCTTTAATCCCACTTGCACCACATTCAATGCTATAAATAAAATAAACATTAGGCTTTAAACTGATTTATTTTTAATTTTTTTAGTCATTAAAACCATATAAATTAAGAGCATGTTTATTTTAATCCACTTATAACTTAGGACATAATAATCTTAAGGTAATAATTATATTTTGGTTGGCATGGTTTTTTGATTGAATGAAAAACCTTATCATTATTGATTATGGATATGGTTAAGACATTATCATTATATTTATTCATTTTAAGACAGATGAATATGTATGCAAACAATTGCTCTAAATTTTCAAAACAAAGGAAACACAAATCCATATCATGCAATCATAAGGAAACCAACTTATAAATTGTTTACATCTTCATTTCCAACCTCTCGTCCCAATATTTCAACTACCATAGATTTTCTTACGCCAATAGCTTTCATCAATGATTATAAAAATCAAGAAACTATCACATATATATTTGAGCAACTTACTTATGCTCGAATACATATGCATCTCTATAATAAAGCTTAAAACTATTATAGACATATTTTCTTAATCAAACATCAGACTAAGAGTAGTTGTTTTCATGCATAGTCATCTATCTTAAAATAAATTAATATAATGATAAGTTCTATGAAAAGTATTTCTTTAATGATATTGGCTTGCCATCCTCACTTTTTATAGCTGTCTTTCCCTATGGACCCATAGTCAGTTTAAGGTAATAATAATATTTTGGTTGGCATGATTTGATAATTTAAATAAAAAAATTTAGAGGTCATTATTGATTATGGATATGGTTAAGACATGTTGGTAGACCTTATTTTATAATTTATATCTAAATTATCAAATAGATGTATATGTGATCAGATTTAAAATAATATAATCTAACCTTTCCAACAGAGTAAAGCCTATAGAAGAGGCAATATCTTGAAATAAATAATTTTGATTCTATCAAAATGTTTTATCAATCCCTTGATATCTATTTTATAGCTCTATAGCTGAAAAGAGGGAAAATGAAATGAAATAAAAGAAACCAAGAGAGAAGAAGACTCAATGTATACTTATAGATTAGTGTCTTATATATAAATATATTAATATCCCTTTTATATATTATATTAGTCTTTTAAAATACTTACAAAGGTTTGTACTTAATGTATACTAAGAACTGCACATGATCGTACTGTATGTACTACACAAAAAGAGCTCTTGAGAGCCATAATTTTGGGACATGAAGGATAACAAACAAAAATTTGATTTTAACCTCTCCCTTAAGCTCATATTGAATATTAATAATATGAAATACATTTATTTACTATTTTTTTCAAGTCTAAAACATGATCAATATGTAGAAACAACTTAAAAAAATTATTATAAAATATTAAAATCCATTTGTGTTTCCATAATTATTCAGTAAAGAGTAAACCATTAAATCATATTATTTTATAAGAAATAAAATAATTCCATGTATATATCAAAAATACCAAAAATAATATCAACATACTTAAAATACCAAGATAGTATTTAATACCAAGTCTCAACAAAAATTTCAACACAAGAATTTAATTTTTAATCAGAATCTGTATAAAAAATGAACTCTATTAAAGGGGAACCCTTATTATTCAAGTACTTAGTATACTCCATGAAATTAGTGGGAAGTTACATCAAGTATGTTGAGGCCCCTTTAGAATCATCTACCCCCAACTTAACCTTTTTTAACATTCTATCCTCCATAGGTTACATAATAAGGCTACTAACATGTTTCTTTCTAGAAGTAGGGTTTTTAGGCTCAGGGAGTGGAATATTAGTGTTAAGTGGAATAATTTCATTGGGATGAAATTTTTCATTTCATTCAAGAATATTTTCATGTTGAGGTGGCTTGGGAAATTGAACATTATACTCATTAGGCTGAATGGTAGCATGCATGTATTAAGGGGGCTCATTTGAAATGCCTCATTCATGAGGATGATTCATCTAATGTTCTCCCCTCAATCCTCTATTTCCATGTAAATTCAAAGATTTAATAAGAAAAGAGTTGAGAAAATTCTAAAATTTAGGGTTATTATCATCAAAATGTAAAGAAGCATGGGTTCCATAGTTAAATGGCCTAGCAAATGTGTTAATAGCCTCATGACCATGAAATAATTGTCCACCTCAAGAGCTACCATATGAATGAGTAGCCTCACTATGTTAATCATCATAATGCACCCAAAAATCTATACCTAAATCATTTGAAATTGGATTCCAACTTGACATCTAATAAAAGTATGTTAAAATAAGCATTTTTAAAAACTAATCTCAAATACTTCATAATTTTCATGATCTTAAAAATACAATGCATCAAATTTTCCAATTTAAAATAAAATTCAAAAAATAATTATATAACCATCGTTGTGAATATAAATTAATCATTATGTCCTCTTTAGAACCATACTAAAATAACAATTACCAACCTAAGAAAACCATCATTATTCTTTCACAATCCTCATCCCTCTTTCAAGAAAATAGTAAATATGCCATAATCAAATATATGAATCCCTTGATGTTTAATTTTCATGTGTGTGTGATAAATACCAATTAGGACACAATCAACTTAAGGTAATAATTATATTTTGGTTTAGGGTTTTTAAATTAAAATAAAAAAATATTTGAGAAGCCAATATGGATGTGGTTAAGATATTTTGGTAGACCTTATTATATAGTTTGTAATTTTAAAACTATGAAAATGTTTTGAATATTCTTTGGCATAGTCATTTTATTATTTATACTCTTTGATAAATATGAAAATCAAGGATGACATAATTTAAAAACATTTAAATAGTTATAAAATTATAACTATATAATAAGTTCTGTCAAAATGTCTTAACCACATCCATATTGGCCTTTCAAATATTTTTTATTTCAATTAAAAAACCATGCTAAATAGAATATAATTATTACCTTAAATAATTAAAAACAAAATAAAATATGATCATGAGGCTCCAAGACTCTTTTTGTATAGTACATACGGTAAGATCATGTGCAATACTTAGTATAAATTGAGTACAGTCCACAACCCACACTTCAAACATTCTGGTAGACCTTATTATATAGTTTGTAATTTGAAAACTATGAAAATGTTTTGAATATTATTTAGTGCCACATTCTCTTCCTTCTATATGGTTTTAATAACTAAAAAACCTAATAATAAATATTTTTTAAATCTAATGTTTCTTTTATTTTTGGTATTGAATGTGGTGTAGGTGGAATTAAAGTTCTAAGGATTTAGGTTGAGGCCTTGCACCATTTTTTATTTCACAATCCTCATACCACTTTTAATAAAATGGTAAATATGCCATAATAAAAAATATGAAACTCAAATCCATAAAAATTCTTGACCCTATGAGTATATATATATTTATTAAAAATTATGCAGCTGTATCTTTAAAATTTTGAAACCAATATTTCAAATTTTGACTATGACAAATAATCAAATACTCATTTTGAACAAAAGTTCCTCAAACATTCAATAACATGTTTAATAAAGACAAACCACTATGTCAAAATTGATCATTTATATATTTGGAATTATCTTCAACAAGCTTTCTCAATTTTCAAAACCTTAATGTTCAATATATATATATATATATATATATATATATATATATATATATATATATATATATATATATAGACAACTTAACACATAATAAACTTAAGGTAATAATAATAATTTTTTAGTTATGTCATCCTCACTTTTCATAGAAGTATCTTACATGCCATTATTTCTCAGAGAAAATTAGTTTGTTTTTTAAAAATAAGTATGTGGTAAAGACCAACCAAATAATATATTAAATTGAGTATAGAAAACATTTGATAAAAAATTAGGGTATAGAGTATAAATAATAAACTGACTATGGGATCTTAGGGAAAGACTACACACACACACACATACATAAATAATGACCAAATAATATATTAAACTGAGTATAACAAACATTGTGACAAAAAAATTAGGGTACAAAGTATAAATAATAAACTGACTATAGGGCCATAGGAAAAGACTATACATAAACACACACACACACACACACACACACACACACACACACACACACATAAATATATACATATTTACACACACACACATAAACATATATACATATACATATACATATACATACACACACATATGTATTTATGTATATGTATATGTATGCATGTCTGTATATAGTATTGTCTTATGACCCCATAGTCGGTTTGTAAGGACCACTTAGGACACAATAAATTTAAGATAATTATATTTTTTCAGTTATGTCATCCTCATTTTTCATATTTGTCTTGACCTATGTCCCTATAGTTAGTTTATTATTTATACTCTATACTCTAGTTTTTATCACAATTATTTACTTAGTTTAATATATTATTTGGTTGGTCTTTAGTTTTATCACCCTAAAACCTAAA
This sequence comes from Torreya grandis, assembly GCA_037957365.1. NCBI lineage: Eukaryota > Viridiplantae > Streptophyta > Pinopsida > Cupressales > Taxaceae > Torreya > Torreya grandis. The sequence goes on along the minus strand of JARHVA010001974.1, from coordinate 44,541 downwards.
CAAATAAGAAACTAATTTTTTTTGAAAAATAATGACATGCAAGATACTTATTTTAAATAATACTTAAAGAATAAATTAAATTATATTATATGGTTGGTCTTTACCACATATTTATTTTAAATAAACAAGAAATTGATTTCCTCTAAGAAATAATGGCATGCAAGATACTTATTTTAAAAAATGCACAAAGAATAAAATAAATTATATTATGTGGTTTGTCTTTACCACCTACTTCTTTTAAACAAATAAGAAACTCATTTCCTCTAATAAAAAATAACATACAAGATACTTATTTTAAAAAAAATGAATAAATGAAATAGAGCCTCATGATCATCTCAACTATATTTATGACTAACCCAAAAATACCCATTTCATAGATTTTGACTTTAATGATTTTTTTTGAAGATACATGAAATTTATAAGAAAATCAACATGCACAATGTTTTTAGCAAATACCTTTAAATAAATAGTTTTTAGGGAATCTATTATTATATTTACTCATTTTGAGATAGATGATTGTGCATGCAAATAACTTCTCTTAGTATTTAAAACTAAAAAACATAATTCAATACCTTTTAATCACAAGGAAACTATCTTAGAAATTATTTGTGACTTCAATTTCAACCTCCCATCCCAATATTTTGACTATCAGAGGTTCGATTCTGACTACAAGAGCTTCAATTCCATCAAGAACTTGCATAAATGACAAGAAAAATTAAGAAATAATCACATATGCATTCAATCAAATTTCATTAATCTCGTGGTTGACGTGTTGGATAAACATTAAATTTTTCCTAGGTACCCTTCAATATGATGGCACCAATTCACTAAAAATGGGAAAAAATCTAAAACTCAATCCCTATAGCTTTAATTCCACTTGCACTACATTTAATTCTAAAAATAAAATAAACATTAAGTTTTAAATTATTTATTATTAAATTTTTTAGTTATTAAAAACCATATATAAGAAAGAACATGTGACACCAAAGAATATTCAAAATATTTTCATGTAAAATATAATTATTACTTGAAGCTTATTATATCCTAGGTGGTCCTTATTGTTTATATACATACATACATATACATATACATAAAGACCAAGAAAATAATATATTAAACTGAGTATAGAAAAAACTGTGACAAAAAATTAGGGTACAAAGTATAAATAATAAATTGACTATAATACCATAGGGAAAAACTACACACACACACACATGGGTGTGTGTGTGTGTGTGTGTGTGTGTGTATTGTCTTTCCCTATGAACCCATAGTCAGTTTATAAGGACTACTTAGGACACAATAAATTTAAGGTGATAATTATATTTTTTCAGTTATGTCATCCTCATTTTTCATATTTGTTTTATCCTATGGCTCCATAGTCAATTTATTATTTATACTCTATACCCTAATTTTTTGTCACAATTATTTAATCAATTTAAAATATTATTTGGTTGGTCTTTAGTTTTACCACCCTAAACCCTAAAGAAATAAAAAATTGATTTCCTCTGAGAAATAATGGCATACAAGAAACTTATATTAAATAATACACAAAGAAAAAATGAATTATATTATGCGGTTAGTCTTTACCACATATTTATTTTAAACAAACAAGAAATTGATTTCCTCTAAGAAATAATGGCATGCAATATATTTCTTCTAAACAATGCACAAAGAACAAAATGAATTATATTATGTGGTTAGTCTCTACCACATACTTATTTTAAACAAACAAGAAAATAATTTTCTCTGAGAAATAATAGAATGAAAGATACTTATTTTAAACAAAATGAATAAATACAATAGAGCCTCATGATCATCTCAACCATATTTATGACTAACCTGAAAATACACATTTCACAAATTTTGAGTTTAAGGAACAAATTTGAAGATATATATGAAATTTATAAGAAAAATAACTTGTATAGTGTTTTTAGAAAATATATTTAAAAAAAAGTTTTTTAAGGAACCTATTATTATATTTATTCATTTCAAGATAGACGGCTATGCATGCAAACAATTGCTCTCAATCTTTAAAACTAAAAAACATAAGTCCATACCTTTTAATCACAAGGAAACCAACTTATAAATTGTTTATGCCTTTATTTCCAACTTATTGTCTCAATATTTTGACTAGTAAAGCTTCACTTATGACTACCATAGCTTTGATTTCATTAAGAACTTACATAAATGACAAGAAAATTTGAGAAACTGTCACATATGTAGTCGAGCAAATCTCATTAATCCCATGGGTGATGTGTTTGACCAACATTAAATTTTTCCTTGGGGCCCATAAATATTCTAGTGACAATTTACTAAAAATCGGGAATATTATAAACCTCAATTTTATTAGCTTTAATTCCACCTACACCACATTCAATGCTACAAATAAAATAAACATTAGGTTTGAAAATTTTATTATCAATTTTTATAGTTATTGAAAATTATATAGAAGGAAGAGCATGTGGTGAAAAAAAATATTCAAAACATTTTCATAGTAAAATATAATTATTATCTTAATCTTATTATGTCCTTGATGGTCCTTATTATTTATATACATACATACATACCTAGTGATTCCAAACTAACCTATACATGTATTGTATAATTTTTTAGTGAATCAAACCCATACATGTATAGTAACCTTGGTGAATCCATGTCATGAAATAGGATTGAGTATAATATATAAGGTGAATCTATGTCCCAAATTATGAAATTGTATAAAATTGAGTCTATTTGAACTATGTATATTTTCACAAAATTAGCAATTTTCAAAATCATAAAAACTTACTTATAGCCTTTTAGCTATAAATATCCTCTACAGTTTTCCCTGTCAAAGAGATATTCTTGAAGATGCATAGACATAAGATATATTTTTTAAAAATATTATTAATAATTAGATAGCTTATTGATATTTTGTTTAGAAACATGATTTCCCTCAAGCACTCTAAATCATTTAAAATTGTTTAGGATGTGCATACAACTAGATTGATTTTCAAGAAAATTTTCATATATATACTCATAAGAAACCATTACGAATGAGAAAATGGAATAAAAAAGCTTTAAATCCTTCAATATAGCTCTTCTATCATCCAAATGGCTGATATAGCAATTTTAAAACTTGAGGGGGGTATTGAAGATTTTCTCATAATAATGAATTTATGGGAATCACCTTAGTTTACAAATACTACAACTTAAATATCATTAAGAGAGGAAACCAATAATCTTTTAACCATAATTTTTCACCAAATTTCCATCTAGATAGTCATTTATATTAATATAAGAAACACATTATGTAACCATGATATTGTTGTGCTCATTCATATCCATATCTATTATAATACATGGTACATACATTGTATATGTTTATTGTTTAAATATTATATTATGATTTTGTATTTGATAGTCATTTGGTATTACTCATGTTTGATTTTCTAAAGCAAGTACTGATGTTATCCTATAACAACTACATGTCATCCTATAACAACTATTGTAAGGTAGCATATACCAAACTATTGTAGCTTGCTGTAAACTATTTTAAAATGTTTGTATGGATTAAATATGATGTACTTCAAAATACTGAATAAAATTTATTTTCCACACCTGATGAATATATGGGTTGTAAATTAGATAATACAATAATTTCAAAGATAAAATTAACACAAAAGTTAGTGTTTTAATGACGCATATGATAGAAAAACCATATTTATGGCTAGAAATCATGAGGAATGATCAATATTCTATTTTATGAATTCCTACCAATGCCCAAAAGCTAAAATCATGAGCACATAATGTAGACACATTCATATTTTATTATGGACATACCACAAGCACATGAAATTAACTCATTGATAATTTTCTCCAACATGTTGATTGTCCTCATTGTAATATCATCCCACCTATAGGACCCTCGTATCATATTATGAATATTATTACTCTTAATCACCTCTAACCACACCAATTCTACCTTGGAGATATTTTATAAAAATGGAACCGATTTATATTATAACCAATCTTGTTTCCATTCTTCAAAGGTAATTAATCTACAACTTTGATGATAGAAATGATTAACATCATCCATAAGAATGTAAGTAGATTCGCACGAGGTAGACATAATCAAATATTTACTTATACCTCAAAAACAAAATAATATTAGGATCTTATTTGAGAATTATTTTATTTTCTTACCAAAATTATAACACTATTCTTTAATTTCTAGTGATGATTATTTTGATTAGAATAATGCATGTTCAGAAAAATTTCAAGTTGTATAGGACACTCTCATGTCTATACATGTTGACTAAGGATTGAATTTCACAAATAATTCTCACATTATCTTCAATATTTGAAAAAATACCATGAGGGGTCCTTGACCTAACTAATAGAAAATTGAACCATGACATACATGACATCAACACATACTTTTATGGCACAAAGCTCAATTACATGGTAACTATGAATTAATTCATTATAATATTATATGTTATAAAACATTTTTTTTAATTAGATTCTATGATCTTATGCATATTAATTTTCCATTAATCAAGTATATAATACACAAACTAAATCTCAAATGGTTCCACTATTATATAGTTATTATTACTTCAAGAATTCCATTTTACCATCTTATATATGTCTATAATAGACGATTTCATTATTGATTTTTACAACTAATATTTGATGCACAAAGTCTATAAGTGAATCTATTCTTGATTTTGATAAAATATCCTAAGTTTTATAACAAAATTGGTTGCAGATAAGTCTTTCAATCCTTGCTCTTTGTTAAGAGATCCAACAAACTACACACAAAACTATGATAAATACTAACGTATGGCGAAATCCACATGATCTAATGAATTTTATCAAGTAGCTTAATATAAATTAAAGGTCCCTCAACAAAAAAAATATTATAACATGATGATTTTTCTCAAATATGGAGATTTACACTAGAGGAACTAGCATTTATTTATGCTTTCACACACACCAATTTAAAATTCAGTCAAGATGGCTTAAGGTTGATATTAGGAAATAAACTCAAACTAATAAAAAAATCATGTGGATAATAAAACATCAGATTGTTTTTGGATTTGGAAATATTATGGTGCAACATCTTCCTAACTTTCATCATGTCACCATTTCATCAAAATTTTAAAAAAATAAAGAATAAAAAATAAAAAATCATCAACAATGAAAACTTTCAGGCATTGTTGATAGTGTTGGCTTAGAAAATAAGATTGCTAGCTGACCAACTATTGAATATATATTTTTGATTACAAAACCAACTTGATAGATAATGAAGGGAAAAATAAAAAAAATAAAAAAATAAAAATAAAAGGAAGCATATGTTGTTTCTCCAATATTTTTAGTTGATTTTATAACTCACTGCAGGAACATTCTATATAGTTGTCAAATTCTATTTTATCATGCCTCTATACATATTATGAAAACCTACTTGATGACACTACTAATCCTAGTTTTTCATTTTTATATGCTTCATATTTAGGACAACATTGCTATAGATTGCTTCCATTAAATTTTTAGATGCAAATATATGATCTGATTATGTGTTTATGTTCTTGTACTTACTTGACATATTAGCTTAAAATTAAAAGTTTTCATTTGTATAAATTACTACCTTATTGTATTTTATAACCACTTTGGCATTTTTTTCAACAAATATTACCAGCTTGCAACTAGCTCTTGTTACATTGACATGTTTATCTTTTTTATAAGTGTTTTAAACTTTTAAAGATATAAAAATATTTGGAAAAAATTATTGTCTTCAAGATTTAATTTATACACATTTGGGATGTTATTACTTCATGTCCACTAAGCTAAATATCCCTATAGATACAAAAAAGTTACTATTAGGATTCACATATTCTTGATTTCACTCACTCTAACAACCATGTCTTAGACATTTAATTATTACACTTTTTTACTCATCACTCATGATGCTAATTGATTTTCATTAATTGGTCACACTACCAAGAAGTTTGCATGTTTCCATTTCATTGAACCTACTACTAAGATTTTATGAAGCATAATTATTTCATTGGTAAACCAAAACACCTTTAGGTAATTGTATTTTTAATTTATATGTTCATTAATTTTTATATTAACATTTAATTATGAAACTTTGGTATTTTATGTTCCCACATAGGTTATTCCAAAAAAGTTACATGCTCTATTATACAAGCCTTCTACCCAAAGAATTTGCCTTGCACATTCCTTTTCATCCCTTCACCCTACCATTCTAGGTACATACATTATCCTAATCATCCATGTTAAGAATTTTCACATTCCACTTCTCAATTTTTTCACCTTTCATAGTTACACATAATGAGTGTTCCATGTCTCTCCCACTCCATCAAATATACCAAATGCTACTATTTTCCTTCACTACCATCCACTTGAGGATAAGTGTTAAGCCTAAGTTTATGAGAGTAATGGTCAATAAATAATATTTATTTCCTATTTAATAATTTTAATAAATTTATGATTATGATGAGATATCTTGAGTGAAATTAAAGGAATATTCTAGTGGTGTCTCGTATATCATTTTGGGTTACTATAAATTTATTTTCATAACCCAAGTTCAGCCACTACAAGAAAAAATAAATATTTTTATCATAGTGATGGGAAGCAACATAATAATACAAGAGCTCTCCAATCATACAACCCTGATGAAAAGTAATATTTCAATAATAAAGAGATTAAAAATTATTTTATTAAAACTATTAACTAGTCTTTAAATAACAAGGGTATGATGGTCTCATGACATGTCTAACTTAACAATAATAAGAAATTAATTCCATTAAATGTGGAGCCACCCATAGTCACTACTCAAGGAACTGCTCGACTCTCACTACCTTCACCATGGAGTGAAGTAACATTATTCATTATGAGGTATAAAGATTTTAATGATAGATATTTATTTCTTTACACTCTTCATTTCAAATTTTTAAGAAATTTGAGACATCATGATCATGTCAACATGCCTAACCTCTTTATGTATCTGTTAATAAAAATGGTTGTAAAATTTCAAATAGATACAACAAAGACATCCATTGGATAAAAAATAATAATGCTTATGGAAATAAATGAAGCAGGATCATTTTTATTTGTGGACAAAGAATAAACTAGTATAATTTCATATTTAGGTGACCCTCACATGTATGAAATAGTAGTAGAGGATATAAATAAAAATATGAAAAAATAAGATATTTTATTGGTTCCTAGTATGAATGCATGAGGACATGCAACAAGATATGTTGGGGAGTGTGATGAGTCCAACAAATATCACTCATATAACATAGAATTATAATAAATACCCCTTTCCTTGGCCATCATTATAGCTCTCATCTATGATTAATGAGTATATAATTCACCTATGTTGCATATTTTTATTGTTGTGGTATAAATTCTATGATTAATAAATAAAGGAGTATGATTTAATTATTTTGTCATATGGTTATATTAATTTTGAAATGTAGACTACCTAAGATAACTTCATGTATAAAATGTAAAGAAAATCATTAAGGAAACAATATTATATAGTAACTTTATGAGTAACACATATCAATAATAATAATGGTTGTCTCCAGTCCTTGTTTCTAACTTATACCATGGATATATAATTCATAGAGCACCCATAACAATTAATGACCATGAATTTCTATTTCTTCCACTTTGTTGGGAGTTGAATAATTATTTAGGAAAATGATTATTATTTAATTCATACTCCATCATTTATGGGATTTGAGTATGTTTCTCCAAGATGTTCGTATATTCACTCTCTCCAATATTTGAGGTAATTGAATAATTATTTTAGGGAGAAACTATATATTGTCTTATTTTTGAGATCTATTATTTTGGATATATTATTTTAACTTTCTCAAATATGGTTGAAAATTGTAACTTGTTTTATTTTCTATATAGTTTAGATTTGTTGTTGTAACCACCTAGATATTATAAAATATAAATAAGGTGATGCCATATCTATTTAATAAGAGAGGAGGCACATTGTAAAGTAATCAAGGATTAGAGTGAAAGTTAGGGTAGAAGAACCTATATTCAAAATTATCTTGTAAGATTTATGTATCAAATTACTATGTTATTATTAATGAAAAGGATTTGATTTGAATTAATTCATATTTAACAAGGAATGGATTTAAGCATAAGTCCAACTAAGGTAGAGCCCATCATGATGAGTTTTGGTGAAGATTATCATCCATTAGAATAGTTTCCTTTATGTTTATTAATTTATTTCTTTCATGTAATCTATTAATGTACGTGTTATTAATATTTTAGTGATTTAATTCTATATATGAAATTTTAATTTGAGCTTGTATCTTTTAATTATATGTGCATAATTTAAATATTATGTGGGAACATTCCAATATAGATTAGAATTTCATTTCATGTTATTTACCTTACTATAATTTTAATTCTACAAATTACTTCTTGTCATTTAGTTCTAGCAAGTGTGATTTGATTTTGAACAAGTGTGCATTATTTCTCTTAGTATTCGACATGGTTTAGTGCTAAATATATAGTGGTGAATCATTTTAAGGTTATATAGACCCTAGGTTGATAGTTATTGAAAGTAGAATAGTCTATAAACCAAGTGTTTCCCCATAGAGTACCTCTTATGGGTTGAATGCAAGTGATTGAAATGTGTTAGTTTAATTTGGGATTTGATTTTGATCACCAAATATCTCTTCTACAAACATTCTCCTTATTCATGTGAAAATAATTGTGGGTAGATTTTTAAGAGAATTTGACTTGAAATATGGATCAAAATCCTTTCTTAGACAACATGAAATCCAACCATTTGTATAGAGTTAAAAATAAAACACTTATTTTTACCATAGATATTTTGGTAGGAGGATATATAACATCTTATCATTAAAGCTATCTATTTTTTGTTTATAAAAAATATTCAGTTTTTTTTCAAATGCCTAGTTCACAACATAAATACAATGGGTTAGAAATGTATCTGAAATACCTTTCTTGATGTTCTTTATATTCAATTATAAATATAATTAATACCTTCTAACTTTTTTCCTTTTCATGGACATTACCAGGTTGCTTCAATATTCTCTCTAAAATCTAGTTTGACCTTGATTTGTATAGATGATAAATAAATTTTGTGTGAACCCATACCTTATCTGCAACAATATGTTGTTTACAAATGTTGATTACCTACTAGATTTTGGCCTTGGTTGATAGAATATAAGTATACCTATGTTTTATTCTATCATATACAAACACAAAAATATGGTTTTTCAAGATTGTCTTTGGTGCTTCAATGGTATGTTTTCCATTGATAATATAAAAATGAGTCTATGGGTCATGTAATCTTGGTCTAACTCTATATTTATTATTTTTCCAGTTGTTTTCTTGAAAGAAAACAATAATAGCATCCCTTTGAAGAGGCACCATGTTACATAACATTGAGCTAACTAGATGATCAACACTATCTCTATCAAAATATCCATACTAGTATTTAGAATATGTTAGGTGACAATGTGAAATTATAACATTGAAAGATTTCTCATTGAATAAAAAGGCTTATTTTCCTAAGTTATTGAAGACTCACTAGTTTTAAACTATTTTTAAACCTATTTTAAAGTAGTATTTTATCATGTCAACTATTTTACTTCATAAAAATGTGATGTATAAGTATATTATTCCATGATGGCTAACTTTGGCTTCCTCAAAAAATTATTTTTTTGCATGAAATGTTATTTTACTAAATTGTTTATCCATTGTTAAGTGGTGAACAATAGATGAAGTAAATCCATAGTGATATAATGTTTTAAATATAGTTATAATCTCATTATAAATATTGTGACTATTTTCTAAACCAAATTTGTTAGAATCTAGATAAGGTTCTAATTTCCAACCATATGAATAACAATAATCCCTTTGGTGTTTGGATAAATGAACCACTTCAATTTTTATATACATTACCACCTCTAACTTTATTTGAATGGCTTAACATGGATGTTCAAAGTTATTTATATATTCCACCTAAATAAAAATAAAATGCTAATAAATACATTTCATACTTAATATAATTCTAACAACTTCATATGCCTATGATAATGAATGAAGCAACCACAATTCATTGTGATAGTTATTCAAACAATAATTATCTACAAATCATTCTTCATTTCTTCTCTCCCAATCCATAGAGCCATCTATGAATGGGATATATCTAAATGAGGTGTGGCCAATTAGATCCATTATCAAAAAAATAATTATCTATCAAATTTAAATAAAATACATAATAAATTAACTTAAAATAGTAAACATGTTTTAATAGTGAATTTTAGTCTGAGTAAAATGAAAACTAATGCAAATATAGATAGTAAATAGTTTCAATTATTAAATAAATGTGAATTTAAAAACACTTAAAGTATGGATAATAAATAATAACACCATTTCATTGTTACTCTATGTAAATATTTTCAAATATAATTTAAATATGATTAATAACTTCTCATTTAGAATGGGTGACCACATGCTCTAAGAGATTTCTCTAGATGGACTTAGTGCAAAAAGGACTAGTCAGCCTTTTGTTACTCTATTTAATGGTTCAAAATAAATTGTAAAGCTTTTTAAATATAATGTACATAGGATTAATAACTTCTTGTTACTGGACACTTTTTTTTGTTACTCTTTGTATAGTCTATTTATACCACAAATAGACACTTGCTTATTGTTACTTTGTGTAATGGATCAAAAAACATGTAATATTTTAAAATATACTAAAAATAAGATTAGTATATTATAATTTAGAGTGGGTGAATGCTAAATCTAAGAGCTTTCTATGAATGGCCTTAGTGGAAAAAAGGACATTTATAAATACCAAAGATAAAACAACATTAACAATCTCAAATTATATTAATTTTTTTTAAAAATAGAGTCCTTTCTAATGCATGCCAAATTTTTGGATGAAATTAGTCCTTGAGAATACATTATACATTTGATGAAACATTTTTACTAGAATTTTGTAACATGTAATGATGAAATATGAAAAAAATGTCTTAGAATAAATTATACATTTGATGAAACATTTTTACTAGAATGTTGTAACATGTAATGATGAAATATGAAAAAAATGTCTTGTTTGTTTAGGTAGAGTTATGTGTAAATTGGTGGAAATTTGAGGCGAAGGAAATATTTCAATTTAATATCCATAGTTCAGGTTTTATACTATATCAAACTTATCATTCTATGCAATCTAGAGGTATTAGTTAGGAGCTACTTGGAAAATTCTAGTGTTAAATTCTTATACAAATCCTTAATTGGAATAGTCTAATGCTTATTATAATACTTGATATGATAATTTTTGAGCTGATGTGTATTAGTCAAGGGCTACCTAGACTAGTTCTATGCCAAATTCCCACAGTACAATCCTTTTGTTAGAATAGTCTATAAATTGTTCTAATAATAACTTTGTATGTTAATTTTGGGAGTAAAAATAATCTAAAGCTAGAATGAAAGTGTTTCAAAATGATCTAAATTTGATCTTGTAATGGGATATTTTTTTGAAAAATTTAGTCCTCATTATTCAATGGATGATATGCCTTGTTTTCAAAAAATATCATATCTATTTTCAAAGGAAATGTTAGTGTATATAAATAATATAGACCACATTATATCCTAAATAAAAACTCAAATATATACCCTACATAATTTCATTAAACAAGTTGAAAACTCATAAATCCACTTTGAGACTAGTTCATGGAGGAGAAAAATGACACTACTTTGATTTAGATGAGATAATTTGTAGTCTCATCATTTCCCCTAACTTAAGACCTTGAAATCCTTTATGCACATATTCTCTTAATTTAAAAAATTATGGATTATAGGAACCTAGTGAAATTATACTCCTTGATAAAATTTCTCTAACTATTATTGTCAATATTACTATGCCCTTCCTCTTCTTCTATTTTGGCCTTCCATATTTCAATGTTTTATAGGGGCTACTCTCCATTCATGTGCTATAAAGGGGAAGGTAATAAAAATAAAGGAGGCATGGATCTCATCCCAATCCATTCATTTTATAACTGAATTATTATTTTAATAAGGGTTTTATCCCTCTTGAGTGCCCACCTAAGATTGCTAAAATTATTGAAGTGAAGGTGCTTGTTATATACATTCTATAATAATCTATGACATGTTTTTAAAAATATCACATCTATTTCCATGGAAATTTTAGTATATAGGGGATAATTTAGACCACATCAACTCCTAAAGAATAAATTAAATATATACCCTTAATTACATCTTAAATAATTTAAAAGCTATTGAATCCACTTTTAAATTAGTACAAGGAGGATAAAAAGTGTTATTTATTTTCTTTAGATTAGAACACTTTTAGTCTCATCATCTCTCCCTATAGTCATATAAAATGCAAAAATTGGTAACTTGAGCATGGCTAATGACATTAAATCTATAGGTCCCTCTTGTTTTCTCTCTAAACCCTCTTAGGCTTGTTTTCACTGATTCCTAGTCATCTATGGTCTTCTAGACTTGATCCCAGTTGAGCCAGGACCCTCTCTTCATGAATAATCCATCCCCTAGGCCCTATCAGCTCAAGACAATAGTAGCCAGCTTAGACACTAGCATTAGTCCCTAAGGTGTCTAGCTTTTGGTGCTATTGTCCAAGTACATCTTAGGCCACAACAGTCATTTCTTTCTAGATATTTATCTTCAATCATGTCAACCTAACATAAATTCATTTAACCCATGACCAATAAATCCTTATAAAATCCCATTCAAAGATCATTTGGAAAGGGATTGGAAAATATCATTCAATCAATCAAGAATAAAAATAAGACCACTCAAGCAATATTCCCTAATCTCTACATACAACCAACCTATACACTTTCAATACAATTCAAGTCCTTACACCAGTCCCTAGTCATCTCAAGCATACCTAGCTTTAGCATTTCTTACATTTCATTTACTATTGCACCAAGCAAACTTAAAGTGAAAACTATATATGGTTTGATCCCTCCTTAAAGTATTAGTATGTAGGTAGCATGCCCACACATGGGATGTGAAGCACATCCAGTGCATCTTACACATACTAACCCATTTTCCCCATTTACCAAAGTTTTTATGAATTTCATAGAAGATACAAGTACATGAAGAATCATCTCTATAAGGAGGTCTATTGATAGTGAGGACCTAAAAATTGGTACATAGGCTCACACTGAGTAGGTGAACAAAACCCATAAAGCTTAAATCCTTAGGACAACATCATCAGAGAAGGACTATAGTGCCAGTGCCTAGGGTTTCTAGTTTTAACACTCCTATCCAATAAAAAATGAAGTCTAAGATTCTATTTGTGATAGTGTCCCAATCCTGCACACAAATTTCCAGACCCTGTCTTAGTCAAAATAGTCCATAATAAGCTAAGTTTAATTTTCTCTCTCTCACTACTATTTTTAGAAAAGGTATAATTGTAATTTAATTTTACAAATCAATAGCTTTAATTAGGAATATTATTTACTAATTTCTCCTACTCAAACTCGTTTATTAAATAGGAATAAAATTCTATTATTCCAAAAAATAACAAATCATTTGGTGAACCTGACTTATTTCAAATTTTGTATAAAAACCCTAAAAAATTGAGGGAAAATTCCTAGATAATTTTTCCCATTAATTTATAAATTTTTTCCTTGAATATTAAAATTAGAAATTTCTCTTAATTTTTAAAATTTTGTAGTAAATTTTAAAATAAATTTATTTCAAACCCTAGTTGTAGACACTAGGTCCCAGTAATTTTCTAGCATTAATCCAATATTTTTTTGATTTTTTGCTTGCACATATAAATTAAAAATTTATCTCAAATTTTAAAATTTTGTAGTAAATTTAAAAAAAAAAATTTATTTCAAACCCTAGTTGCATCAACTAGCTCCCAACAAATTTTTTGTAATTTTCCAATCATTTTCTAAATTTTTAGTTGCATACTAAAATCATAAAATCACTTCAAATTTCAAAAATTCATAGTAATTTTTAAAATTTATTTTTCTCAAAACCCTAGTTGCATCTACTAGGGCCCATTAAATCAAGCACTTTCCCATAAATTTCTAAATTTTTTCTTGAATGATTAACTCATAAATTCAATTTCAATTTCAAAAATTCATTATATTTTGTAATTTGGTTTTTGAAAAATCCCTAGTTACATGTACTAGCTCCTATTTTTCTTCTTGAGGTATCACCTTACATGTTTGGGAGCTTCATCTCCTTTCTATACAAATTACAATTCACTATTTTTAGGACCTTGCATTTCTTATATTTAGTACTTTCCCTTTCTAACACATTGCCTATTAAAACTTATTTCAAAACATTCAAACACATTTCAAATTGTTTTCATACTTTAACAATGGCCCAATATACCAATTTTGATGAAACTGATAAAAGATAACTTCAATAAATCTTAACCAAACATTTAGATATGCATGATGACATGCTTAAAATTATATAAAAGGAACAACAAAAGTAAACAATGGTCAATCTTATCAAACCACATAGCCACCAGTTGCAAATGATATTATAGGAGTAACTATGTCTCAATATACCCCTATACAGTCCAACCTTATTCAGTGACACCAACCATAGCTAGTACATCTTTGTCTCCTAATGTGGCAGCCCTTGTGTAAGAGATAAGATCTCTTTAATCTAAGGTGCAACATCTTGAGTAAGGTGCCTCTATACCTACATAGGATTTGGATTATTTTGCTTTACTACATACACCATTGAAACATCACATTGTTTCTAAACCCTTGCCATAAGGTTTTGTTCATCCCAAACTTACTCTTTATGATGGAAATGGTGTTCCAGAGACACATTTGAGAGCATTTCATGTAGCATGCTTGGACTATATACCAAATGACTGGCTACTTACTGAGCTATTTCCATGAATCCTAAAGGATTATTATTTACAATGGTTCTATAGTCTATCAAATTAGTTGATCAATGAATTCAATCCTTTAGCTGATGTGTTCATAGCAGACTTCAATACCAAAATTGGTGATCAGGTTTTATATGCTCAAATTGCTCAATAGAAATAATGACCAAATGAGCATCTCATAGACTATGCTCTTTAGTATAAGACCATCTTGTAAGATGACTATCCCCATGGAAAATTAAGATTTGTAGGACCTTTTAAAAAAAGTCTTCTACTAACACTTCATGAATCAATCATTTTCAAAAGATTCTCTTCCTTCACTGAATTTTGTCACACATTAAAGGCAAGAGAAGTCAAACTAATTTCAATAGGAAAACTAAAGTACACTAATAAATTAGACAAAAATAATAAGAGTAATGAAAAAGTCCCATATAAGGTCAATTTAAATGATACTAAAGGGAAAAATCAACCTCTAGTCAATGTGGCTTCAGATCCTCCTAAGTGAATAGTTTTATCATCACCCCCTCGACATACTTTTTCACATCTTTAGTTCCTCTAGCTAGGGTTTTATAGTAGATTTTGGATTGTAATATCATATATCTCCCTTTTATTCAGGAAGTTGATCCAAAAAATACTCTTCCAAAGGGATAATATTAATAGACATTTTGTGACTACCACAGAGCATGAGGCTATAAGACAAACAGATGCATCAATTTAAAGCACAAGATATAGGACCTAATAGATTCACACCATATTGATCTTGGCACTTTAGTTGAGCCTCCATAAATAAATTAAACATAGGATAAAGCATTGAAAATATTCTTAGTGTTGAGTTATGGAGCTAAAAGCTTCACCAATGAGCTACACAGTAACCAGCATCGGTAGAATCGGTCAGAACCAACCGACATCGGTTAGGGGTCGGCTAACATCAGTCATCTTTAGACTGACACCGACTTCTGTGCATTTCCAGAATTAGACAACGTTTCTATTTTTAGGAGAATAGCTAGTTTGCATGTAAAGACTAAAATTAGTCTTGAGTCTATTTTTCTAATTATTGTTTGCTTTTCAATTCTATTTAAGAGACCCATGGGGTAGTATTGTAACTGAGAGGGTGCAAGATCAATTAGATCTACAAAAAGGTGCAAGATCAAGAAGATTTACATGAATAATTCAGTAATTGAGTTGGTTTTAATTGATTGAGAGAGAAATATCTCTTGAAGGAGAATTACTGTACATCTGAGAGGTGTGAGGAGAGAGAGATTTCTTCATTGTATTTCCTTCTAGAAGAGTTTAATACAAGATTGGTTGTTTCTTGTATCTCCTATTATTTGTTATTTTTGATTTCTAGTTACTTATTACTTCTAGTTTAATTCTGTGTTTAGTTGCTTATACAAAAGTAATCAATTGTACTGTAAGATCCAGACAAGTGGTATCAAAGCTATGTGTATACACTAACAATTGGTATTAGATCACAGGTTTCAGAGCATGTTAGTGTTTGTTGATTACAGGATTCACTCATAGGGGTTTCTAATTAAGTGGGAGTAAAGCAATGGTAGAAGAAAGTAAACTAAGAATGGAGAAATTCAATGGCAAGAATTATCAATTATGGAGGATGCAGATTGAAGATTATCTGTATCAGAAAGATCTGTATTTACCGTTGGGTGGGGTTTCAAGGAAGCCCACAAATATGAAAGATGAAGAATGGAATGTTCTTGATAGAAAGGCTCTTGGATCTATAAGGTTGAGCCTGGCAGCTTCTGTGATTTCCAACTTATCATAGGCAAAGACAACGGTAGAGTTAATGGATACTTGGCAAATTTATATGAAAAACCCTTAGCTTCGAATAAGGTATATCTTATGAAGCAATTATTTAATTTCCAAATGCAGGAAGGTGGATCTATATATAGTCATCTTAATGATTTTCATGTAATAGTAAATTAGTTAAATTCAGTCAAAATAGTTTTTTATGATGAAATTAAGGCTCTCTTAATCTTATACTCTTTACCTAAAAGTTGGCATAGTTTGGTAATGGTAGTTAATAATACTGCATCTACTTAAAATATCTTGAAATTTGATGATGTTGTTAGTGTAATCTTGAATGAAGAAATTCATAGAAAAAGCACAGGGGAAATATCAGGTAATGATTTAAGTGTTGAAAGTAGGGGAAGGCAAAGAGAGAAGGGCAAGCAAGGGAAATCAAGGTCAAAGATGGGAAGTAGATGCAAATCCAGAAATGGAAGAATAACTTGCTGGAATTGTGGAAAGAAAGGGCATGCAAAGAAAGACTGTTGGTTGAAGGATAACAAATAAAATTAGCATGAAGGTAATAAAGAAGCAAAAGTTGTAGGTATTGTTGCATAGGATGCTCTTATATTTTCTTTAGATAATAAAGTAGAATCATGGGTTTTAGATTTTGGTGCCTCTTTCCATGCAACCCCAAATAGAGAATTTTTCAATGATTATGTCCATGGATATTTTGGAAAAGTTTATTTAGGGGATGATGAGCCTTGTAAAATTGTTGGCAAAGGAAAAGTGCACCTGAAATTGCAGAATGGCAACACATGGGTGTTGAAGGATGTCATGCATGTACCCATCCTAAAGAGGAATCTGATTTCTGTAGGAAAGTTGGGTGATGAGGGTTGCACAATAACTCTCACAGCTAAAACTTGGAAAGTTTCCAAGGGTGCACCTTTATTAGCCAAAGGTAAGAGAGTAGGTACACTTTATCTATCTACTTGTATTACTGATTATTCTCCTTCTATTTTATCTACTTCAAATGTAGATGCAAAGTTGTGGCACTGTAGGCTTGGTCACATGAGTGAGAAGGGAATGAAAGTTCTTAAGTCAAAAGGTAAGCTTTCAAATTTGAAAATAATAGATCTAGATTTTTGTGAGCATTGTTTTTTTTGGGAAATAGAAGAAAGTGAGGTTTCTCAAAACTGGGTCAACAAAGAAGAAGCACAAGTTGGAGCTTGTTCACATACATGTGTGGGGACCAGCTTAGGTAGCTTCTATTGGAGGATCAAAGTATTATGTTTCTTTCATTGATGATGCTAAAAGAAAGGTATAGGTTTATTGCATAAAGAGGAAATCTAATGTTTTTGACACATTTAAGAAATGGAAAGCTTTGGTTGAGAATGAAACAGGTTTGAGATTGAATGCCTTAGATCTGACAATGGTGGTAAGTACTACAACAATAAATTCAACAATTACTATTTTATGAGTGGAATACATAGGGAAAGGATGGTTCCAAGGACACCTCAACAAAATAGAGTTGCTAAAAGGATGAATATAACAATAATGGAGCGTGCACGGAGTATGAGATTATATGTTGGTTTGCCCTTACAGTTTTGGGTAGAAGCTGTAGATATTATGGTTTACCTAATTAACAGAGGACCTTCTACTGCACTGGATGGTGGAATTATAGAAGAGGCTTGGATAGGTAAAAAGGTAGATCTTTCATTTCTCAGAGTTTTTGGTTCTGAAGCTTTTGTGTGCATTGATAAAGAAAATAGAAAGAAGCTGGATGCTAAATCTATGTGGTGTACTTTCATTGGTTATGGTTTTGGAGATTTCAGATTCCGATTGTGGAATTTAAAAACTAACAAAATTATTAGAAGCCGTGATGTAGTTTTCAATGAGAAGGTGATGTACAGTGATCAACTTAAGAGGCTAAATAATTTTGAGCAGGGCAATCTTGATTTGAAAGAGGTTATGATCCAAAATGAGCTCGTGGCTAAAAATCACCACTCATAAAAAAAGATAGAGATCGACATCAGTCAGGTGAAAATTGACGTCAGTCAGGTGGAGACCGATGTTGGTCAAGTGGAAATCGACATCGGTTAGGAGGAATCAACATCGGTCAGGTGTAGACTGACATCGATCAAAGATGACTGAGATTGGTCATTGTCAGAAGGAAATTTGGGCAGATAGCAAGCTATAAATGAGTCTCAAACACCCATAAGGAGGTCTGAAAGGGTAAGTAAACCTCCAATTCATTATTCCCCTTATTTATACTACTTATTGGTCACTGATGGTGGAGAACTAGAATGTTTTGATGAGGTAATGCAGGTAGAATCTAGGAAATAGTGGGAGCATGGCATGAATGAGGAAATTGATTCCTTGGAAGAGAACCATACATGGGATTTGGTTGAGTTGCCAGCCAGAAAGAAAGCACTGAAAAACAAATGGGTATATAGGTTGAAGGAAGGAGATAATGGACAAATGAGACATAAGACCAGATTGGATAATGGTAGTTATATTATCCTGTTACTATATGTAGATGATATGCTTGTTTTAGGTTCACACATGCAAGAAATTACTGGGCTTAAGGTAAAATTAGCTCACACATTTGCCATAAAGGATTTAGGAGCAACAAATAAAATCCTTGGCATGAGTATTAAGAGAGATAGGAAAAATCACAGTTTGATTTTGTCTCAAGAGGATTATGTGAATAAGGTGTTGGAGTGGTTCAATATGTAGGATGCAAAATCGGTAAGCACACCTATGGCTGGACACTTCAAGTTGAGCAAAGAATAATGTCCTAAATCACATGATGAGGTTGAGTACATGAGTAGAGTTCCATATGCTTTAGTAGTTGGGAGCTTGATGTATGCAATGGTATGTACTAGACCAGATATTACCCAAGTAGTGGGAGTTGTCAGCAAGTTTATGGCTAATCTAGGAAAGGAACACTGGGAAGCAGTTTAGTGGATTCTCAGATATTTGAGAGGGACCAGTAGTAGGCATTTATGCTATGGAGGGTCAAACACTTCTCTACATGGGTATGTAGATTTAAATATGGTAGGTGACTTGGATGGTAGGAGAAGCACCACATGATATGTGTTCACTGTTGGTGGAATGACGGTTAGCTAGATTTTAAAGTTACAGAAGGTTGTTGCCTTGTCTACTACAGAGGCAGAATACATTACAGTCACAGAGGCTAGTAAGGAAATGATTTGGATGACTCAGTTCATGGAAGAGTTGGGAAAGGAGAAAGAGAGTTGTAGATTGTGTATTGATAGTCAAAGTGCAATTCATTTGGCAAATAATTTAGCCTTTCATTCAAGAACCAAACATATATAGCTTAGGTACCACTTCATTAGACAGGTATTGGAGGATGGACAGTTGAAGCTGGAAAAGATCCATACAGATAAGAACCCTGCTGATATGTTAACAAAGCTGATAACAAAGGAGAAGTTGAATCTTCATTCAACTTTTGTTGGTCTTCAAGATTGAACTTGAAGAGGGAGAAACAAGCTAGAGATGTTTAGAGGATGTTGCTGTACAGGTATAGGTGCAGCTGTTTATCTCCAAGTGGGAGATTGTTGAGTTGTAGAGCTAAAAGCTTCACCAATGAGCTACATAGTGACTGGCATTGGTGGAATCGATCAGAACCAATTGACATTGGTTAGGGGTTGGCCGGCATTGGTCATCTTCAGACCGACACTGACTTTTGTGCATTTTTAGAATTAGACAGCATTTCTATTTTTAGGAGAACAACAAGTTTGCATGTAAAGACTAAAATTAGTCTTAAGTCTATTTTTCTAATTATTGTTTGCTTTTCAATTCTATTTAAGAGACCCATGGGGTAGTATTGTAACTGTGAGGGTGCAAGATCAATTAGATCTACAAAAAGGTGTAAGATTAAGAAGATCTGCATGAACAATTCAGTAATTGAGTTGGTTGTAATTGATTGAGAGAGAGAGAACTCTTGAAGGAGAATTACTGTACATCTGAGAGGTGTGATGAGAGAGAGATTTATTCATTGTATTTCCTTCTGGAAGAGTTTAATACAAGATTGGTTGTTTCTTGTATCTCTTATTATTTGTTGTTTTTGATTTCTAGTTACTTATTACTTTTGGTTTAATTCCATGTTTAGTTGCTATTACAAAAGTAATCAATTGTACTGTAAGATCCTAACACTTAGATCTATTTAAAAAAATTCAAGATAGGATACAGGGGATGTTGAGTTGTGGAGCTAAAAGCTTCACTAATGAGCTAATGTGGAGGTTGCTAGGCTTACACAGTAATTGGCATCAATTAGAACCAACCGACATCGGTTAGGGGTCAACTGGCATCGATCATCTTCAGACTGACATTGACTTCTGTACATTTCTAGAATTGTTATTTTTAGGAGAACAAATTTGAGCCTTTGACTTAAGAGGTGGATCTAAGGGTGGTGAATGCATGGCTCATGAACCCTAGTGTTGTAGTATACTATATAGTAGGGTTAGATCCTCATAGAATGTATAATTCAGTAATTGAGTTGATTGTAATTGAGAGAGAGATAAATCTTGAGGGAGAATTATTGTACATCTGTGAGGTGTGAGGAGAGAGATATTTCTTCATTGTATTTCCTTTTGGAAGAGTTTAATATAGATTGGTTGTTTCTTGTATCTCCTATTATTTGTTGTTTCTGATTTCTAGTTACTTATTACTTTTGGTTTCAATTCCATGTTTAGTTGCTTATACAAAATTAATCAATTGTAATCTAAGATCCTAACAGGGGACACATCAGGGGTTCATCATGCATATCATGCACATCTATCACTAGATACATACATGGCACTTCCAGTTGAGTTACATCCTTTGAGAAACATGATCAGTGTATACAATTCCAAAGTTCTAGCTAGACCTTCTATCTCCTTAGATTAGGATATAATCAAGGATGATTCAGATTATCATGCACTCTTTATCAAAGCTCACATTCATAATCAGCCTATTCACAGTGTGCTTATTGACTATGGTTCCAGTCTTAACATGTGCACCTTGATATTACTATAACATTTGGGTTATTTAGAGTAGGATATCACTCTAATATACATACTTATCAATGATATTAGTGGGAATATACAAAGTTCATTGGGGTGAGACAATACTTCCACTATAGGTTCATCCTACACATGTGGCCACACCATTCACTATAGTTCCCAATGTAGGAGTTTTGATATGTTACTAGGTTGACCATAGATTCAAAAATTTAGAGCAGTACCTTCTATAGTTCATAGATGCATGAAATTTATTCATGATAATTAGGTTATTATAGTTGGTGGAGTTTCATATGAGTTACCACTCCCCACTTCAGATCCATCTACCAGTTTTAGTTTCACCACTAGTTTTAGTTTTACCACCAATTTTAGCTTCTCCTCCAGTTTTAGTTCCTTCTCTACTTTAGATTTAGACATAGTTTAGGCATCCATCACTAGTAAAGAGGGATCATACACCTCCATCAATTTAGGATTTTAGATAGATTCTAACTACAATATTCACACCTAGAGTAGTTTCATTGAGATCTCATGCGTCTACACATAGAGCACATGTTCATAGAGCTTTTCCTACTACCACATGGGTCCCTAAGATCCATAAAATTGTATCCACTTCTTAGAGTTATAAAGGAACCCCATAGCCAATTTTTACTTTAGATATTTCAAATCATTTACAACATATATAACTTTTAGATCCATAGTCTCAACATTTCCATCATGCTTCATGATCACGTACAATTCCACTCCTTGATACAAGACACCATGATAGGGAGTCTTGCATGAGACTCATCAGTTAGAATAATCTATTTCTAGATTTTATTGTATATAATTTCTTTTAATTGATTATACATAGTTCAAAAATTTCAAAACACAAAAACAATATAACATTTCAAAAATCCAAAAACATTTAAATATAACAAAACACTAAAAACATTTTGATTATATGCATCATCCATGTTTTACATTGTTAATATCATGCTAGGACTTAAATTTGTTGCTTCATGCTATTTTATGTCAATTTATATACATTACCATGCTTCACTTTATCTTCCTTGAGTGTGTGAAGTGGCATCCAACTACTTGATTGCTTCACTCTACCCATTGAGGGGACATCCTACTTCTACATTTAAGACACACATTAGTATATCTTCCCCTTGGGGGTATATTATACATGACTACACCATCTAGGTTATGCCATTCCTATAGTATACACTCCAAGTTATCATGTTGATGTACATTACTTAATAGATTACACAAATTACTATATCAATATTTCACTAGTATCTAGCACTTATGTATTTTGTAGCATATACGTAGTCTTGTACTAAACATGTCTTGCATAATTTCACTCTTGAATTGATTATTTAGATGTGATTATATCATTCCAATTATTATATGCTTTCAATTCTTACTTAGCATAGCTTGTTGGCTTATATTTCTAGTTCCTACTTGTCTCTTATATGTGCCTTAGAACATTTTCCAATGTCCTTTGTTTCTATTCATGTGTGTGCCTTCTAACATTTTCCAATGTCCTTTGCTTGTACTCTTCTATGTGATTGAGGTCCTTGTGCCAACTTAGATTTATCCACTTATATGTGTATGTGGAATTTGAACATGCCTTGTATGATTGCTATTTAGTTTGAGTGACATGTGCCTATGTCCCTTGTTTGCATGGCCTCTTGGCCACCCTTGATTGATTTTTGCTTCTTGATTTGTGTGCTTATTACTTGATTGCACATCATGATCCATCCAAACATTATTTACACACTCAAGGAAGATAATTAATTTTTCACAAGTAGGTAGAAAGATAGGTTCAGCTATAGTTTTGCACAATCAAACTAGTTTAGCTAATTAATTTTTATTAAAGTTTTCTTAGAGAATCTAGACATAGGGGGCATCATGCATGGCATGATTAGTTATCACTTCCATTTTTAGATATGAAATTTGGTATAAATTCTAGATCAAAATCCATGTTTTAAACACTAGTGATTGGGGACAACATGCACAACACTTTTGCCTCTTTTCTTTTAGTTTTTGGCATTACCTAGGCATTATCAATAGTTGTGTACCTTATTCCATCTGTGGATGGTTGTTATAATTTCAAAGTGGATTTCATACAAGCCTAATCTCCACATTATATATTACTTGAGTGGCTTCAACATAAGCCAAATTTTTAGTTTTGGAGTGGCTTTCATACAAGCCTAATCTCCATCTTTTTTGAGTTGGGCAACATTGGCCTAGTTTCTAGTACACATTCAACTATCCACACCACACTATTATATTTACAAAGCATTTACGGATTTATAAGCTATCTCATATGACATACACATTCATACATACTGGTATTACTTATTATCTTCACTTCATGAGGTAATGATGGAGCCAATGGGATAGCCTTTGTATCCTTGAGCCACCTATTTAGAGGGATTGGAAATACAATCTAGACATCAATTATCAGACACATAATCATCTAGTTTCACTTAGTGGTAAATGATGGAGCCAAAGGGATAGCCTTTATATTATTGAGCCACCTATTTAGAGGGATTGGACACATAGTATAAACATCGATTAACACATGCATGATCATCTAGCTTCACTTAGTGGGTGACAATAAAGCCAAAGGGCTAGCCTTTGAATTCTTAAGATACTTTCTTGGGAATTGATCACTCAGATCCATTTGCAATATAACTTTTGGTATATTATTCAACACATACCCAACACACTTAGCCTTATTCAACATCACAACATGTTTTATATTAGTTCATGTACCTAGTGAGGTGTATTCATTCCTTTCTCTTCCTCTCTCTTACCCAACTCTATATGTTCTTATTTTATATTGAATATAATAAGAACTGATATACTCTTCACTTTCCTTTCATAGATTCACACTTACATAATGTGCTCTTTATGCAATATCCAACATTACTAAACATCACAAGATTCATGAGCTTCACCTTTGAAGGTAATTTTAGGTACGCTTTCTATTTTCCTTATCCTAGTATTTCACTTTTCTACATCACTAGAATAAAGGGGAGATAAATGTAGTCATATAAAATGCAAAAAATGGTAACTTGAGCATGATTAATGATACCCAATCCATAGGTCCCTCTTTATTTCTCTCTAAACCTTCTCATACTTATTTTCATTTATTCCTAATCATTTATGGCCTTTTAAACTTGATCCTAGTTGAGCCAAGACCCTCTCTTCATGACTAATCCATCCCCCTAAGCCCCATCAACTTAAGACAATAGTGCCCAACTTAAATACTAGCATTGAACCCTAGGGTGTCTAGATTTTGGTACTATTTTCTAAGTACATCTTAGGCCTCAATGATAATTTCTTTCTAGATCCTTATCTTTAATCATGTTAGCCTAACATGATTCATTTAACCCATGACCAATAGATCCCTATAAAATCCCATTCAAAGATCATTCGGAAAGGGGTCGGTAAATATCATTCAAGTAAGCAAGAATACAATCAAGATCACTCAAGAAATTTTCCATATTCTTTACATACATCCATCCTATACCCTTTCAAGCCAATTCAAGTCCTTACACTAGTCCCTAGTCATTTCAAGCATACCTAGTTTTATCACTTCTTACATTTAATTTACTATTTCACCAAACACTCTTAAATGGAGAACTATATGTAACTTGATCCCTCCTCAGAGTATTATAATGTAGGTAACATGCCCACACACAAGGTGTGAAGCACGTCTAGTGCATCTTACACATACTAATCCCTTTTCCCCATTTGTCAAAGTTTCTTTCAATTATATAGAATATACAAGTACATGAAGAATAAGATCTAAAAGGAGATCTATTGATAGTGAGGACATAAAAATTGGTACATAGGTTCACACTAAGTAGGAAAATAGAACCTAGAAATCTTAAAACCTCAAGACAACAACATTAGAGAAAGACTACAATGCTGAAGCCCAAGGTATCTAGTTATGGCACTCTTGTATAATAAAAAAAATGAGGTCTAGGATCTTGTTTGTGATAGTGTCTCAGTCCTACACACAAATTTATATATGGTATCTCAGTCAAAACAATCTAGAATAAGCTAAGTTTAATTTTATCTCTCTCACTGCTATTTTTAGAAAAGGTCTAATTACAATTTAATTTCATAAATCAGTAGCTTTAATTAGGAGTATTATTTACTAATTTCTCATACTCAAACTCATTTATTAAATAGGAATAAAACTCCATTATTATCAAAAATAATAAATCACCCCTACCATCTACCCTAATTTAAGACCTTATAGGCCCTCATGCACATCATCTATCTCTTTATATATTTAGGGATTATAGGAGTTTAGTTAAATTTGATTCTATAAAATTTCTCCAACTAATATTTTTAGTATTAACATGCCCTTCCTCTTCTTATATTTTGGCCTTCCATCTTTCAAAGGTTTTTAGGGGCTATTCCCCATCCATGTGCCATGAAGAGACATGCAACAATCACATAAAAGGTATGCATATCATGCTAATCCATTCATTATATAGCTGGGTTATTAGTTTAATAGGGGTTTTAACCTATTGAGTGCCCACCTAAGATTAATAACAAGGCTAAATTCAATGTGATTTTTGTATAAATTAGATAATCATCTATGCACTCCATAAATTTTTTAATATATTTCTCTTTCATCTTAGGGAGTTAGGCTCAATATCTAAAGGATGAAAAAAATGGTCAAGAGATGGATACTCATACCTCATCATGAGGTCTACACTTTCCTATTGAATATAAAAGTATTTAATCCTATCATTTGATGCTTATCACATATGCTTCCATGAATTGTTTTTCATCATCAAAGCCATGCCATTTCCTACATGATATCCTAAATAACCATCATTCAAGGAATTATTATATTTAAAATATAGCATATAAATGGGAATAATTTTTACATCCATATAATAACTACCTTTTTTCACTACTACACGTGGTTTTTACCATCTTAATAAGTTTAAAAAATTAATTTTCACCATCCATGCTTGCAATCATTTTTTCACTACTACAAAACATTTGTTGATCGATGCATATAATTTTTCTGATTTAGAGTGGGCAGCCACCCACTCTAAGAGTTTTTTATGGATGGAATTATTTTAAAAATGACTAGTAAAATTATTGTTACTCTATGTAATGGTTTAAAATAACATGCAAATATTTTCAAATATAGTGAAAATAGGATTATTATAGAGATCTCTTTGGATAGACTTAGTGCAAAAATTACTAGTAAGATTATTGTTAATTTGTGTAATGGTTCAACATAACATGTAAATTTTTTAAAATATAGTTAAATTAATGGGATTAGTATATTTTAATTTAGAATGGGTAGATGTTAAATATAAGATATTTCTCTAAATGGACTTATTGCAAAGATTACTAGGGAAAAATTCAAAGATAAAATAACATTAACAACCTTAAATTGTATATTTTTTTTAAAAAAATAAAAAATTCTATAGTTAGAAAAAACAATGAAATAATTATATAAACCAATCTATCTATGTCCTTAAACACATATTTCACATTTTAAAATATTCTAGTATGAGGTGTTTACTTCCCAATATTATCCCATACTTGAATATTGTTTATAAACTTATTTGGTAGCTTTGTAGTATAGATAATAATGAGTCCTTTCTAATGCATGCCTAATTTTTGGATGAAGGTAGTCCCTAAGTACAAGATTAAAAATAAATCATACATTTGATAAAACACTTTTTACTACAATGTTGTATGATGTATGTAATGGGTTGAATGACATAAATTGTATAAAAATCAATTAATTATATAAAAAATGTGATGAAATATTAAAAATATATACTCTCTATTAAGGTTAAAACTATGTGGATATTGGTAGAAATTTAAGTATATTAATGTTGATATGGAATATTTCAACATAAAATTACCATACTAATCATGAGCTAGAATAGTTTAGCACTTATTAAAATACTAACTTTGTATGATAATTTTTGAGTCAAAACAATCTAAAGCTAGAATTGAAGCAACATTGTGAAAAAATGACTAGTAAGCTTATTATTACTCTATTTAATGGTTCAAAATAACATTTAAAGATTTTAAAATATAATGAAAATAGGATTAGTATATTCTCATTTAGAGTTGGGAACCACACATTCTAATATCTTTCTCTAGATGGACTTAGGGTAAAAAGTACTAGTAAGCTTGTTGTTACTCTTTGTAATGATTCAACATAACATGTAAAGCTTTTTAATTATAGTGAAAATAATATTAGCATATTATTATTATTGGATACTTGCTTATTGTTAGTATTTCTTGTTTTTTCTCTATGCATAGTCCATTTATAATGTAAATATACTATTGATATTATTGTTTTGATTATATAAGCCCACCTTTGACTGGTATGGGTACTAGCCTAGACACATTAGGTGGTCTGGGTCTCTCCCTAGCCAAAAATAGCTGACCAAGAGAGAAAAAAGGACCCTACCAAAAGAGGAAGCAATGGTGACATATCATAAAGGGTCTATAAAAGGGAGGAACAATAACAACTATATTTAAATTATATAGCGCTAGCTAGCTTTAGAAGAATTATAAAATGGACATAAGAAGATCCATTATTAATTTTGATTAGTATGGTAACCATATAGTTATGATTGGACTAAAAACTATCCTAGACTAATGGATAAATAGGCCCAAGTCTTGGGATACCATTAGGGTCCCTATGGGACCAATAAATCAATTGTTGATGGATCAAGAACCAGCTTGGACATAGGAGGCCCAGGTCTCCAGAAAACCTTTAAGGTCCCTGAAGACCCAAACCCCAATAGAATCACCATAGATAAAAGATGAAAAAGTTAATCCAAAGGAAAGAACATATTTTTAGAATCCCCAATTACATTAGCTTAGAATATGACCCTACTAATTTTAGAGGGTCTAAAAACCACCCTAGACTAAGGGAGTATGAGGCCCAAGTATCTAAAATGACTAGTAACTACCACATTTTATTAGTGTGGAACCTAATCATTTTTATTTAGACCCAAAACTAGCTTGGATAGAAGGAGCCAAAGGCCTAGGTCTCAAAAAAACCTTCAAGGTCCCCTATGGACCAAATAATTTTTTTTGGCTGGATCAAGAATTAGCCTAAACAGAAATGGAGGTCCAGGTCGCTAGAATACCTTTAAGGTACCCAAATAACCTAAAGCCCAACATAGCCACATGAACCTAATATCTAACAATTCCACAACAAATCCAAAGATTAAATTAGAGATGAAAGACACATGGAAACCTAGAGTCCCTAAATAAGATGGCCAACCTGAGATGGATCCCCTAGGGGATCTATGAAGCAAAATAAAATAGGGAACCTTCCGTCATAATAGGGGATAAAAAAGCCACAAGTTATATCCTAACTAAAAGAAGCTAGACAAGTACAACTAGAGAGAGAGAGAGAGAGAGAGAGAGAGAGAGAGAGAGAGAGAGAGAGAGAGAGAGAGAGAGAGAGAGAGAGAGAGAGAGAGAGAGAGAGAGAGAGAGAGAGAGAGAGAGAGAGAGAGAGTAAATCCTTCTTTTATGGCTCCCAGCCCTAATCTCCTAACAAATAGGAAGGATGATCCATATAGAACTAATTTTTTTATTGAAATAGAGTGATTTCAATAATGAAGTCACCTACCAATTTGAAAATGAGAGACATACCAAAACAATGGCTTGGTTCACCCAAGCCCTTAAAAAATCCAAACTTAAAAGAATAAAGAGAACCTGAGGTTTCTCCACCATTCTAAAAATAAAAAAAACATAGGAACTTATGGTCATTATTTTAGAATACACCATAGATCTGAGTTATATATTTTAAATCTAAAATATACCTATGAACTAAATCTAATAGGGAATAGTGAACAAAATAGTTCAACCCTTCAATCTAGCTAGCCAAACAGCTCAACCCTTTAATCTAGGGTAGCCCAACATAGCATGAGAGGTCTCCTTTGAAGCGATGATAAATAAACACCAAATTGGACCCATAAATACAATTCTCCCACAAGGATATCAAATTAAAAATACAGACAAGAGTCCAAATACCAACTAGCTCCATCCCTTCTAGATATGGAAAAAATCAACCTTAGAAACCTTCAAATCATTACCTAAATAACCCCAAATAGGGGAAGTCTCAGACTAACTTCTAGGAAAAACCATTCAAACTGAAGACCCAAAAGGAAAGGATTATACCACTAGTGGGGAAGATGTACCCTTAGAATAGACAGAAGAGATATGAATCTAAATAGTAAAAAAATTCAAATCATCCAAGATAGAGCCATCTAGGGAGGAGAGTCTGCATGCCAAGATTAGTAAAAGACCCAACAAGAATATATTCAATAAAGCAAACTTATAGTGAATCTTTATACAAATTTCCTTAGTTTTCAAGATCAAGGTCTTAGAGATTACAAGTAAAGTGAGGCCCTTTTAAAGCCAAAGAAAATCAAATAGGGACTAATTTTTAAGGAGATGATCTATTCTAGCTAATGGAATAGGAGGCACCTCTTACCATAAGAAAGAATATATAGTCTCATCCTGTGACATGACAAAATAATTCTAAACCTTCAAATGGGTATCATGATAAAAAGAATCCCCAACATCATAAAACTGAAGCTAGATATCCCTCTCATTCTCTTAACCATGATCCTCACCCTCATCTTCATCCACCCCTGCACCAGAATTTAAACTTCCTCACCCGCTCCCTTTCCCACTCACCATAATGTTCCATGTTTCTTTCTTGAAAGTGTTACCTACTAATATTATTATTACTATGTGTAATAGTTCAACATAAGATGTATTTTTTTTCAAAAATAGTGCAATAAAATAGGATGAGTAGCTTCTCATTTAGAGTGGGTGACCACCCACTCTATGAGTTTTATCTAGATGAACTTAGTATAAAAAAGGATTAGTAAACTTGTCATTAACATATGTAATTGTTTAACATAACATGAAAATCATTTTAAGTATAGTTCCAATATGATTAGTAGCTTCTCATTTGGATCAGGTGGCCACACACTCTAAGAGCTTTGTTTAAATGGACTTAGTGTAAAAACTACTAGTAATAATATTATTAATCTATGTAACCGTTCAACTTAATATGTAAAGCTTTTCAATTATAATACAAATAAGAATATTAGTTTTTTTATTGAACACTTACTTATTTTTACTCTATGTATAGTCCATTTATAGTGTAAATGGACTATTAATATTGTTTTTACTCTATGTACTAGTTCAACACAACATTTTAAGCTTTTCAAAAATAGTGTAATGAAAGAGGATGAGTATCTTATCATTTAGAGTGGATGGATACCCACTTTAAGATATTTTTATAGATGGAATCAATACAAAAATGACTAGTACATTTGTTGTTACTTTGTGTAGTGGCTCAACATAACATGTAAACCTTTTCAAATATAATGTAAAAAATATTAGTAGACTCTCATTTAGAGTGGGTGGCCACCTAATCTAAGAGATTTATTTAGATATACTTAGTTTAGAAAGGACTAGTTATTAATCTTGTTGTTACTTTGTGTAATGGTTCAACATAACCTATAAAGCTTTTCAAATATTATAGTGCAAACACCTTTTGCTGAATGAAATTCATGAAAAAAGATGAATAATCTTGTTGTTACTCTATGTAATGGTTCAACATTATTAACATGTAATTTTTTTTAAATATAGTGAAATTGGGATTAGTATCCCACTCATTTAAAACAATATGTAATAGTAGTTTACATATATTTAATTATAAAATTAAATATAAAATATTGAATGTAATTATTATATAATTCTAAAGTCAATATAATATTATTGTAAATTATGTAAGCTTTTAGTTTACATATAGTCAATATAATATTCTATTCAATATAATATTTTAATTATATATATTTAATTCTAAAATTCAATATAAAATCTTATAATGTCAAATTATAATAATGTTTATATAACTCAAATATTATAATATACCATTATAGAAAATGTTCCATAAATATTACTATAAGAAACTATAATAAGGTAATACCATTATTAAATATTATTCTAACTATAATATACTATTACTCTTATAATATTGATGCACATGTAATCGTTACATTCAATATTAAATTATAACAAAATAAACATAAATTTGTAATAATTGTATACATGTATTTTTTTTATAAAGGTAAAGTAAGAGTTTTGAAAGGGTCTCTTCCCTTTTACATGGATCAGGTAAAAGGCCAAAAAATACCAAACAATTAAACTAAATCAATAGGTGCAAACCAAAAACTCTTTATCAACATCCATTCAACAAAAAATGACAACAAAATAACTATAAACCAAAAACCAGCAACAAAGATCCAACAATAACAAAAAATTAAAAAACAAGCTGATTAAGGACATAATTTTATTCCTTGGATAAATTATTGAGGGTTTTAGCTTGTTATCCTATGCTTCCCTTCTCCACCTCAAAAATCTTACCCTTGGCCTGACTTTTAGTCTTCTTGCTTGTCCTTAGGCTGATTTTTTCTTCTTTCTTGAATTTGATCACTTCTTTTAGCATGTTTATATTAGACACATAATTTATTATAGTTAACTTGATAATATGAATAATATGCTTGATGACCTCCTCAATATATATAATTTCACTTTCTATCTTAGTGATTTTATTCTCTAACTACATCATTTTATGGTAGACAATTTCCTTTCACCTACATCCATAGGAAAGCTAGCCTAGCTAGTGCTCCTAAAAAACTGTAGCTGAATTTTATTGATGGATTCCTTAATTCCATCATTATAATTCACGATCCAATTTATAATCCTATTAGGAAGGTTTAAATCATTAAACATTGATCAAACTTATCCTAAAAATCCTCATCATTAGCCTCAAAGGCTCACTTTTTCTTTGAGTGAAAATTTCCTCATTTATCTCTTCTTCCTCATCTACTGGGGTCTCAAACTCCAAAGTATCCAAAACTTGATCCTATTTATTAAAGGAATTATTTATTGACATCCTCAAGTCAAAATAATTAGAATAAGTCTCTTCCTCCTTTGATTTTAAAACCACTAAAACAAGATATTTCTTATTAGAGGAATGTTTAACATTCTATACCCTTGGGATCTAGATGGATTTAGTCTTTAAATTATTCCCCTTACCTTATCCATTTATAACCACTTAATCATTCTTATCAGGCTCAATTTTTTTAATTATATGGTAAAATCATCAAAGATTTAGTGTGATTGAATAACAAGAAGATTAAATCTTGGTGTATGGGGATATCTAATTTACAAGTTGGACATTGATTACTGAAATCTACAAATACAACAACAAATAAAATGAAAATATAAAAATAATTTTATGACAAAAATGATTCAAAAAGTAAAAATTATAAGAGAAGACTACCTTATATTAGCACTCTAGTATTTTATTCCTCATAATTTAATATGTCACCTCATACTAGGGAAAAGGAAGGGAGTCTCTTAGATATCCACCTTGGAAATCAATCAACTTATCCTCCTCCAAAATTTTTTATATTTCATTCTTTTTATCCCTTATAAACTTGTAGTATTTTCTCCCCTACATGATGATACTAGTTACTTACACTATAATTTCCTCATTGATAATAATTATCACTCCTCTCATGTCTATAGAATAACCTTTATAAGATATTATAGAATCCAATGCAATATGGGGATCATGTCATTGGATGTTTTTCATATATGTAGTGAGGTCCCCATCTTGCATAATGATCTAAATTTTTTTCTTATTTTTAATAGGTCTAATATTAGTTGGTTCAAATATATAATAGTCTCTTCCCATAATGAAATTTTTTATTAGATACTTGTGAGAAACCTCTAGATGAGCATGCTTATCCTTAATAAACCATACATAGTTCCTATTTTTAAATAAGGAGTGATTAAACATACATGTAAAACACACAAAGGAAAAAATGATGCCTTAAATGTCATCAAAATAATTTAAATCCTTGGGAGTACGACAAGATTTAACATGAGCAAAATGATCATCCTATAGGCTACCAAAATCATTTCCATAAAAGGATAAATGATTGGAATACATGTCATTCTTAGTGTTAATGATACACATTAAAAAAATGTGCCATATGATTAACCTTATGCAATTGGAGAACATTAAACCTTAACTAAAATGAAGAGGCTTTAACATAAAGTCCTACTTATAAACAACATGCTTCCATTTTAATATTTTGACACACCTCCATTGGACAATATTGTACATTAATTCAACTTGACAATTTTTTCCCTATGACAAACTTATTTGCAAACCAATTTGAATCCTTATTAACTTATTTTTAGGTATGGATTATCCTTGTTTCTTGGAAGGATTGGATAATATCAAATGTATCCTCCATTATATTTATAATAAACTAAGTAGGAATATGTTTCTTATTAAGGTAATTAATGATGTTTAAAGAATCTCCATTAATGATCAGATAAGGGGATCTAATCTCTTTGACAACTTGAACCCATAAGAGCCGTTGTAGCTTCTACTATGTGATTAGATTTAATTCATATATTCCCAGCATAGGCAATAATAAGAGATCATTTTCTATTTTAATAACACCTCCTCCACAAACTTTCCCCCAAATTTTTTGTAGAAGCTCCATCAAATTTGAGTTTTACCCACCTTGGAGAGGGTAATATTCATTTAATTAAACTTATATCCTCATTTTTAGATTCATTTTCAATTACACCTTCATTGGATAGGTTCTAATTAGAATCAATATTCAACTATTCATCCTTTAACTTATTCTTATCTTTAATCTTGATATAAACATTATTTTATTTTATAAGATTAACTATTTTTGGGGATACATGTGTGCTATTTATTTTCTTATCTTTGAAAATTATCTAATTTTTTTTTCCATAAACACAAAAATACATGTGGTAAATCCATATGCCACAAGTTTTTCATAATTTGAATCTTAAAAGGAGTATTCATTGGCACAACATTTGAAAGATTGTCAAAGTTTGAAACTAGTCAACCTCAAACCTAGAAAGAATGACTCCTAAAAATTTAAAGGCATAAGAGCATTATAACATAAAATATGCAGTTGATTCAACATTATTTTCACATAGAACACATCTATTTGGAATAGGGAGTCATATTTTCATAATATTATCAATGGTAAGAATTTGATTTTGCACAACTATCCAATAGAAATAATGTATATTTTGAATCAAATCTTTATTCCATAGTTTATTTCATAGGAATCCATTAGGAGTTTGTAGAAAAATTTAAAACTATAATTATCATAAACATAATCCTCCTATACAAACTAATATTCTTTTCTTGTCCTAAAAAAATGAACTCCATTGAGGATTTCATTTAGGTTGGCAATAATTATTCTCTCTTCCTAGTTTGGGTTATCCATGGATAATATCTTTGATGCTCTACATAATTAATTAACTTCAATATAGTCTACAATTATTTCATCAAAATTCCTCTTTATTGATTCATATACTCTATTCTAAGGCTATAACTAATGAAGAGATGAGTTTAGAATCCATGAGTCTTCACAAAATAAAACTCTTTCACCTGATCAAATATTATATTTATTCCCTTTCCACAAAATCTTCCTACTCTTGACTAATAAATTATAGAAACAACACCCTTTAAAAATAATTTCATCCAAAAACCATTTTATAGCCTCCTAAGAATACAAATATTCATATTTGAGGATTTTCGTCCATTGATTTATTTTTATAAAAAAACTCTAGCCCATTTTGACAACCAAGGATAAATTCATAGGATTTACTTTATGAATAGCCAACCCTTCAAAAATATTTGGGAAACAAACTTTATCCCAAGCCACTAAAGAGAATATATTATTTTCTTCCATTCCTAACTAGAGAAATATATTTTTAATTCTCTCAATATTATCAATAATGATCCTAGGTATTTTGAATAGTGACAAAAGATACATTGGGAGCTTTTGAAGAGTATTATTAATCAACTATAAATTTTGTACATGCATAAGTAAGATACCTTTCCACCTAGATATATTACGCTAAATATTTTCCAAGATAGAATTTTATACTTATATTGGCATCTTACCATAAAAGAGAGGCATTAAAAGATAATTAAAAGGGAAATATTTTATGTCATAACCCGAAAAACCTAGCTATTTAATATTGGAAAATGAGAGGGGTGTGAATGAAAAAAAATAACTCTTGTCCAAATTAATATTCTATCCTAAAGATTCCTCTTAATATTTCAAAAAATTGTTTAGATCCTTAGCCTCCTTAAATGATGTTTTGGATAAAATTAGAGTATCATCAAAAAATTTCTAATGGGAGATGGGGGTATACATCTTAGAATAATTGAATCACTTTGATTTTTCCCCTTCCAATGGTTAAAGATAATGTTTTTCTTAGAAGACATTACTATGAGTAGTAAGTGAGATAAAATATCTTCTTATCTCAACCCTCTTTTACTAGGAAAAAAACCTTTAGGGGAACTATTAATGAAAATTGAAAATGTAGCAGTAGAAATATAGGTTTTAACAATCTTCCTAAAATGGGTCTGAAAGCCTAATTTCTCTAGAACTAAATCTAGAAAGGCCCATGACACCTTATTATAAGATTTATTCACATCTTACTTCAAAACTATACCTTATTTCCCCCCCTTGTCTATGGAATGGATCATATCATGTAATATGACTATTCCATATTGAATCTACCTCCCAATAAAAAAGCCACCCTATTTTTTAGAAATTACATATGGAAGTAAAGTTTGAATACAAAGATCCAAGATTTTAGTGAAAATTTTGTAAATAGTATTACACAAGATAATAGGCATAAATTTTTTAAATTCATTAGCTCCCAATTTATTATGAATCCAAGAATTTGTTATTATTTATCTCCCTAAAAATATTTCATGTAGAAAATAATTCATCCACTGTTGATATCACATCCATCTTAACAATTTCCCAAAACTACTAAAAAATTCTGCATGAAAGCCATAAGGCCTTGACACCTTATCTCCTTCAAAAGAGAAGACAATAAATTTTAATTAATCAACTATAATAGGATCCACAAACCTCTTATTTTTTCCTTGATTTATTATTGATGGGATCAAGTCAATAATTCTATTAATAACTTCACTATTTACATTACCATCACCATATATAATACTTTATTTTAAATGTTTAGGACTTAGTGTATGTAAATCTTAGGTTATTAAAGGGTAGAGTATATAAATATTTGTGAATGAAAATAGGACAATAATTGATTTTAAAAACCTTTCCAAAAATAGTAAATATAAAAATAAAGTTTACTTATCTGGAACAAAATAGGTATTTTTATACTCAAGAGTCTGAAATAGACTTGAGAATCAGTTAGACATCATTTGTTTTATGACTATAGTTGAAAAAAAGCTTTAGATACTATCACCCTTATGAGGATAGTAT
This sequence comes from Torreya grandis, assembly GCA_037957365.1. Lineage (NCBI taxonomy): Eukaryota > Viridiplantae > Streptophyta > Pinopsida > Cupressales > Taxaceae > Torreya > Torreya grandis. The sequence continues at coordinate 7,414 of JARHVA010001974.1, read as the reverse complement.
TACCATGTACCACTAGTGTCTAATTATGGAATTAGTATCCTTATTGGAGGAACTGTCTAAAAATTTCAAGGAAGCTATGAGAGAGTTTGAGGGACATAAAGGTGATTCTATGACTTTTGGAAGCTTGACCATGTCATTATTTTTATTGAATATCTTCCAAAATCCTAATGAATACCTACACACATAAAAAACAATAAGATCAAATTTAAAAGAAAGGGGGATAATGGGTTGTGGGATATTATGATCATGTGGAGTAGAACCCCTGTTGTCCTAGCCACTACCTACATTAGCCCTAATACTAGGGGTCTGAGCTCACATATAGTTATCCCTTAGGGAATGTGCATAATCAACATATACATTATGATAGAATTAATTTTACTTAATCACTTATTTGATCAAGCATGTAAGTATATATGTGATAGCTAAATAATATGCAGTGTATTGAGTTTTACTATTGATTGATTTTATGTAATTATGTGCCAAATAGAAAGTGATAGATCTAAAATTCCTTGTGAGGCTCTTTATATATAAATAACTTTTATTTGAATGTAATACCTTATTATCTAGCTGTTAATATGCAAAAGAGTGATAAAAAACATAAGAGAAGGCTCAATGTAGTGTTAAGACCCAAAACATAGGAGAAAATGACTATTGGACACTAGCACCACATGATGCTACTATCTGGGTAAGGGTTCTAGTGTTTTGAGGCCTAAAAATAGAGTAAATACTAGGCAAGATAGGATAGAGGCCCTTTTGACTAGGAGGAGATGATTTAGGACTATTGGGGGTGCAATAAATAGGGAAAATAAGACATAAGGAAGATTAGAAGACCTAAAATGACCATGTAAATAAGGGTTATACTCATCACTAAGACCTTCATGTTAAAGAGAAACAAAAGACATAGTACTTGTGGTTTCTTGACCAAATTAGGGTGCATACATTTCCTCCCCTTTTATTCTAGTAGTGCAATAAAATGAAAGTCCTAGAGTAAAAAAAAGAGGAACATGTACTTGTGCTTACCTATGCAAATGTACTCTAGAGATGGCCTAATTCTTAGTTAGAGGATATGATCTATAATGGAGTATGTGAATAAGAAATCCATAATGTGGGTTTCCTCTATACTGAATCAAGATAGTGAATTGAATCATGAGGAATGAAATCCTATTTGTCACACACCCTGATATCTAGATTGAATCTAAGTATATAAACTAAATATGTAGAGAAACAAGGTCTACTTTCCCCCATTCTGATATGTTATTGAATCTAAATATGTAAACTAAAACTGGAGGTAAAATATATTTCTCAACCAACATAATCTGGGTTTGGTGGAAGGTTATAGATCAACCACTTCAAATAGTAATTTGACCTAGATTGATGAAATATTGGTGGCATCTTAATGATATCTTGGTGATAATTTGAGTGTAATATAGTAATATAAAAATAGATATTGAGGATGTGTGCCTTGTATCATGCCTCCAAATCCTGATATTTAAGTAACTACATATTTTAACATCTATATATTTGAGTCAAACTGTATATTTGAGACAAACTATATATCTAACTCAAACTATATATCTAATTTAATCTATATATCTGAGCCCAACTATATATCTAAGTCAAAATTTATATCTAAGACAAACTATATATTAGAGTTAAACTATATATCTAAGCCAAACTATATATCTAAGCCAAGCTATATATCTAAATCAAAATTTATATCTTAGCCAAACTGTATATCTGAGTCAAACTATATATCTGAGTGAACTATATACTTGAGTCAAACTATATATCTACATATGTATATCTAAGTAAAAATCTATGTCTGAATATGTATATCTGAGTAAACCTGAATGTCTAAATATGTATATCTAAGTAAACCTATGTCTCTCTCTCTCTATATATATATATATATATATATCTAAGTAAACATGTATGTAGGAATATGTATATCTAAGTAAACCTATGTATCTAAATATGTATATCTGAGTAAACCTACATGTATGATTATTTGTATATCTAACCAACCTATGCATATATGCCCCCCTTTTGGTGAGAGATCCAAGACTGTGGTATGGGTGTCTAATCAAAGTGGTATTGACTGGTATGATGGTGAAAGATAATTGAGGTGATGTTATTTTAGGTTTGCATATTTTATCGATTGTGATGGAGTTAGTTGTTTAAATATGTAATGGGATAGATATTGGTTTATATTGAATTTGTTAAGGGGATATATATTTTGTCATTTTATAGAGTTGAATGAGATTAGAATATTAGTGGAACTAATATAGAGTGAGGGACATTGAGGTCAAGTCCCATGCACAAGAAATAGATCAAACATTAGAGTCACAGTTCTCTTGATATCATGTTTGAAATAAATAGGTATTAGTTGGTGAAATTAGAACATAAGGTCAACCTTAATAAGGTGGAATTTTTATAAATGTGACTTAAATAGGTTGGTTGATTAGTTTGACAACTCATTTGAATCATTTTACTTGATATTGATTATTTTATTTGAGCTAGAGAGTATGCTAAGGAAATGAAGAGGGAATTTGACGCAGTATGAGGAGGTAGACATGTTTATCTAGGTTAGGGAGGAGGTTACCCTAGTAAGGAGCTTGTTATTTTTCCCAATTTTGACACATATAGTATAAATTTTATTGTTTTTAGTGAGAATTGGGTGGTTTAGGGTCATTTTTAGATACGTGGTGCCATTGTCTTGATAGTGGCACTAGTGTCCAAGATATGTCACTAGTGTCCTATGTATGACACTATTGTCCAGTGTTATTGTCCTATATGCACTTCTAGTATCCACTAGGCCTAGTTTGTGGTACTTGTTATTGTTGAATAGTGTTTGATAGATGTTATTATCTATTTATTTGATATTTTGTGATGTTAATGCCATATTCAATTATATTTAATAGGTGGACATGTACATGAGAGAGTTATGGAATGGACAGATGATAAAGACATTATAGGGATTGCCACTAATAGATGTGAAAATGACTATGATATATGAAACCAATTTGGGTCTTGTGGCATCATTATATCCAATGTCCTAGGACAAACACATGATGAAAACATTGTGTGAGAGGTGGGATGCATATACCTACACATTTTGGCTACCTATTAGGGAGATGACTATCACCATGGAAGATGTGTATAGGTTCTCAAGGTTATCAATTACTAGGTATAGAGTAATATTACAAGAGGATACTAGTGACTGAGCTATACAATGGGTTACATGGTATTTTTCCATGATGTTTATGGGGACTCACCAAGTAGGGAGACATGATATATTATTATCATTTATTACTAGAATGAACATTTTATGGTTGCAAAAATTATTAATGATTCTATTGGATTCATTTATAACCATGGATGGGAATAAGGTATTTATCTCATACAAGATGAATGAGATAGTACCTGATAGAAGCATGGTACTATGTACTCATGGGGTCATATTATGTTATCCCACTTATACCAATATTTATACCACTTTATTTTAGAAATGTGTGCAAGAGGTATTGGTTCTTCCACACTATTACATTTTTGGGTGAATGAGCATATAGAAGTGAGTAAACCAACATTACCTTAATGAGGTGATTGGGATTGACCTTAGACATTTGTAGAGAGGTGGACTAGTATAACCCACATGCCTAAAAGGAACACAATGCAACATTAATAGGTGCTTGAGAGGTCGATATATTGAGACATTATCTAGAGGCCCTATATGGGCTATGAGGGATGCCTTGAGGATGATTTTTAGTTGAGACAGGTATGAGTGAGCTACTAGTTGTATGACCATTGGGTCAATGTATTTTATTAGTCCCTTTATGAGTGAGTGATGTGGTAGTTTAGTGTTACTTAGGATGTGACACTAGTTCCATAAGTGTTGTTGATGAGTTCTAAGGCTCTAGTGAGGCCAAGTAGTAGGCCCAAACCATAAGTTATAAAGTTATCTCTAATTTTATTGATAGAGTAGGGTCTTATGATTGATATACTAGATATGGATGATATAGGATCTACTAATGCCTATATATCCTGATGGAGGGAGCATAGATGGGAACTTATATTCCCTAGAGGTGGGTTAATCATGGAGGATGTGAAGGATGTGGAACCCCTTAGGGATGGTGATGGTAGGTTGTTATTGTATGTTTGTATATTCTACTTATTTTGTTACTTATTTAGTTACATAGGTATCTAAGGTATTGTGTTGGTATGTGTAGGTTTAGGTGATGATGAGTATTGGGATACTACCATTGAGTCTATGCTTTGAGTAAAAACATAGCATATCCTTGATAATGCTATGGATGATGGATTAGTGGAGAGGGCCACATATGTTATTGGTGTATATGATCATTTATTTGACTGAGGAGCCATAACTATTGTAGCATATAGATGAGTGACTGCTGATAGGGATAAGGCACATATAAAGTTAAATATATAGACTATGCCCATACCTGATGCTTTAGGTGGGGTAGGTAACTAGTTAGTAGATGACTATATATGTCTATAATAAAAGAATGTAGATTATTTGGTTGAGTTGGGTGTGTTACATGAGAGACAGAGTATAGATGTAGGCCTTGATCGATGTCTTAGAGGGATAGTGGGTTCTCCAATTCTATTATGGATGTATAAGAGAGTGAGAGTGAGGGGGTTGGTCCCAGTGGCCAAGTCTAAATTATTGAGTGATTTACAATATTTGTATTTAAATTTTGTTGTGAGTTATATATATGCATGTTTGTTGTTATATGGGAACTATGTATATTGGTATCTCAATTCGTTAAATGGTGATATTTGAATATGGTATGTGTCTAAGTAATGGTAGTGAATTATTTATATGTTTATAAATGTTTAAATAGACATTTATAGTGGACTAAGAATGTTAGTTTTTAGTATAGGTATTAAAGGAGTCTCATAGGATGTTTACATGTGGAGTATGTAACTTTAGTATGCACTATCTGAACCTAGATGGCATGGTTAAAAAAACCATACTATTCATGCTATGTTAGTATAGAAGTAGAATCTAAAACAAATAATATGTGGTTAATATCTAGATGTGTAGACTCTGTATTAAAGAGCTTGATTGGATGTCATACTAAAACTATGTTCGAAGTTCTATGATCTCTAGAAAATATCTTGCTTGGTTACTGGATGATGTTTTGATTTCTATGATCTCATGCAAATATATTTATTGGTGGTCAAACTAATATTGTGTTCTGATCTCTATGATTATTGGAAAATATTTTAATCCATTTGTGAATTGAGATTATGCTATGATATCTATGAATACCTCCAAATATCTTAATCAATCTATGAAATGAAGCCATGTTTTGATTACTCTGATTGTTGCCAAATATATTAATTTTTATACAAACTAAGATTGTGTTCTAATCTCTATGATTGTTTCCAAATATCTTAATCAGTATGTGAACTGAGGCCATGATATGATTTCTATTAACTAGCTGCCATCTCTACTGAAATCTATGGTGTAGGATATCTCTTATAAACAAGTGTCCTACAAACCACATGGATCATATGATGAGTAAATAATGGATCCTTAAAGTGAACATCTTGAGATAACTCAATCATATAGGAGTGTGATCTAGGAGATAATCGAGACTAATATTTTGGTGCCCCTTGTGTGAATGCTATAATGCCTCTATAAACATACTAGTCAGTAAGATCTTGGAGTGCATAACATTTATTGTCTGAATTTCCATTGATCTTATGAAACTTGCAATATGGCTTATTTTTTATCATATATATATGGTGTGATGGATGGTGATGCATAAAAAGAAGTGTGATAATTTCATTATATAATAATGTAAGTAAGATATCATGAGGCCTATCTCTCTCTAAAAACTATATAACCCTTATGTTTATGTCCTATTCTCTACCCATTATAGGTGGTGCTCTATGAATGGATCTTTACCCTTTCTAAGTATCTTTATTGGTTGTTTTTATTCCACTTGTTTCTTAATTAGAGGTGGAATATATTCTTGTACCATGTTATATGCTTGTGGCTCTATGAAACCTACATCCAAATTTACCTATGAATGTTTAGCAATTAGTCCCAAATATATCTATAATTCTATAGCTCTGTTACATAGATGATGGAATGATTTGGATGTCTGATATAGTAATTTATCTTTAACAATAAAAACGAAGCCTTTGGAAAATATGTATTGTACCTATAAATTTGTCAACTGGTAAATTAATTGATGCATACAATACTTTAATCTTAGAATGTAATCAATAATGGTTCTATCTCACCCTAGTGTAGTGATTACAACATCTCATATGTGACTCAAGGTCACTTATTATGTATGTAATTCCTAAAAAATACTACTTATAACTCATCATATGTATGTAATGATCCACTATGGAGTGCATGACAAAACCAATTTAGTTCTCACCTTCTAGGGACTTTGGAAATAACTGTAGTAGAGTCAACTTGTTGGTGGAATGTGCCATGGATTTCCCATAATATTGAAGGTGTAAGTATGGGTTTCCATGCTCATCAAATTTTGGTAGCATTGGCATCTGAAATTTGGGTGTCAACTTTGTAGTGAAAATTCTACGTGGAATAGGATTGCTATGGATGACATTGAAATTGACCCAAGAGTGGTATTATTTACTCTCCAATGTGAGATGGTGTACATGTTTTTATAAATAACCCATGGCATACATCAAGGATATTACCTCTTATGAAGGTGTATTATCATCATCAAGGGGTTCATTTAACTCTTAATTTTTTTTTTTATCTTAGCCATTGGTATATTGTATCGAGAACCTTTTTTAGGGAGGATTGGTTTGCTCTCTATAACCTTTGGAGGGTGATAGCTTGCATTAGAGGGAAATGGGCTATCACCCTCATGTAGGTTAGGTTGAGAAATAGTTTCTAATTTAGTAAGGGGGGTTGAGGGAGATTCATTGGTATCTCTTATTTTGTTAATGTGGAAAGAAGAATAACATGCTAATGGAATAGAAGGTACTTTATTATCATGTGAATGTAATATATGTAAACTATAAAAATAAGAATAAGTGCATGTTTGTTTTTTATCATTTGACATAGAATTATTTTGGACATGAGAAATAGGTGAAAAAGGGGGAGAACTATATGGTTTAGAATCAATGTATTTTTCACTAAAATCATAATAATAATCATTATTCCAAGGTTCATCAAAATCAAAGTTTAATTATCAGAGTTTGTAGAAGAGTAGAATAAGTATCATTCGCATGCTCACTAAGAAAGAGAGTAGGATAAGAGTATAAATTTTTACTAATATGAAGTATATCATCATGTGTGCATGTAAAAAAATGCATTTATTCACTAGCTATGTGTGGAGTGTATGAATGATTTTTACTTTCAATCTTGGAGTCAAGGGTAAAAAAAGTAGGAATCATGTTT
>JARHVA010001973.1:1600000-1610000 GCA_037957365.1 Torreya grandis | reverse complement strand
AAGGAAGTCTTATTAAAATAATAGTATAGTCTGGTTATAAATAAGATTAGTCCTATGCATGAAGAGGCATTATAATTATGATTGAATTTGAGAAGGGAATAATAATAAATTTGGATTTATTTATTTATATTTTTGATCATTGTCAATCTAATAACCCAAGAACAATACCACCTTATAATTAAGCTAATTCCTCACTCTGACCAATAGGAACCAATCCTAAAATAATTAAAACATATATATTAATGCTTTAAATTTTGTAACCCATAGTCAACTAGCTAGGAGTTTGTAGGAACAGTTGGGTAAAAACATCATAATGGGTATTTATATCTTGCTCCCAACAAATAGACCCCAAAACCTAGGTTGATATAAAGCTAAAATGTTAGATATAACTGAAGATATATACATGAGATGCCTCATTAATCCTTATAGTGATATATCAATTTACTAATTCCCCGTAATCAATGAAGGCTTAGGCTAAATAAATAAATATTATTAGACTACGTAATCACATGTGAAGGAGAATACAACCAAAGACAAGTTTATTTAGGAAAATAGATGAAATTAGCATCTAAGTTCCATTATTATAGGGTTAATAACCTTAAATTCTAAAAAAAATTCACAACTTTTCTAATTTCCATTTGGTAAAAATACCCAACCCCTCATGGTTGAAAACAAACTAGAGCTGAGGGTTAAAGCCTGATTGCATGTATGCCTAGGTTAAATGAAAATTTTCTTATAAGTTATACATAGCTCCACTTTAAGTTGATTTTTTGTCTATATAATTTGTATAGATTTTAAATAATCCATCCACTATGCATATACAAATTTATCTATTTTATATAAAAATATTTATAACTATTGTTATATTTTGTAGCTATCAAAACCCAACTTACGTTCTATGTTATTCATTTTATAAAAAGGTCGATAGATTTTAGGTATTTTTATTATTTTTCCATACACTTTTGAAACTCGAACTACTAAGACTCACAAGGATAACTCTCTTAAAAATACTATGGCTTACCATCTTTACTTCATATTTAAAAACTCTAAAATACAGGTATGTTTATCTATAATCTTTTCCTTATATTTATATATTTTTTACTTAACATTTTATTTGTCATTATCAAAATTATCCCTAATATTAAAAGAGAGATTCACTATATTTAATGGAAATCTCCCCAGATAAGAAAAAACATTGTTACATTTTGCAATAGGTCTAAACCCATACATATTGCAAGAAGTTTATATACTAACTTCCATACATGAATTCAATAACATACATACTTAGTCACTTATTTATCTATTATTCGAATGCTAATGCTAGAGGATTTGAAATATAAAGCTCTTGTATCTCCCTCTTCCTTTCCTTATTTTCACCTCCTTTTCTCTTATCCTTCAACTATACCTCATGCACATTTTTTCAAGCCAAATTCTTCTCCACCATTTGCCTATCTCCTCAATATCCTCTCATGATTAATCATGCTTGACTTTTTCATACCTGTTATTAAATCATACTCAAAATGCCTAGATCATGCAATGATTATCTCCCTCAAACTCATGACTACCAAATCTTAGCAACAAGAATGAATCTAAATCATTTTACATGTACAATGACAACTTTTTGCAAAAGAGCCCTTAAATTCCAATTTCATTAAGGCATTCACAAAGGTGTCCACTAGAGTTTATGAATATACAAACATAATATTATTTTCACAAGTTTTTTAACAACTTAGGTTAAATATAGGATTAAATATTAATCCCATTTTGATTTTTATGTTTTAGACTATGCATTTGTATTCCAATTTTTTGACTTTTTGATCTACACAAAGTCACCCTTTTATGGTAATAAAAAATATTATTAATAACATCAATCAGTCAAGGCATGTTCATTAAATTATAGTCAACACTCTATATCAATAACCATTTGACAAATGAAATAAAGAGTAATGCATATACCTTAACCAGTTTTACCATCTAGTTACTACATATTCAAGCACTAAGAAAATCATGAATTAAATCAATCACATAGATAATGCCAAGATAGACACCAATGTTTTAGATTATGGTAAAAGCAGGTTTTGAAGGGGCCCCGAAACCCTAGTACAAGGAAAAAAGATAGAGCAGCCAAAACACAGACGAAGTCTAAAAACTACTACAAGGACGTAGCAAAAATAGGATTTAAATGGACCTGAAACCACTGGAAAGACAACTGGTCACAACAGAGATCTGGCACCACCTTAGACATAGGCAGACAACAAGAAAACAAAGAACTAGACCAGATTCTTTACCAGCAAGAGGAACCAGATTATTCATCCAGTTCCAATATCATTTTCATAGACACCAATGTTATGACACAAAAATGAAGCCTATATGATGCAAACCAATAAATTATTAAGATGAATATGTAAGTACATCAAAGCTTCTACATATAATGATTAGAATAATATGAAACATAGTCATATACCCATGAAATATCTAAACAAAGTTAGAATAAATAAAAATAAAGTCCTATTGTGGTGTGTGGTGGGGTTTTAGTTTTCATTTTCTCTGCCCATAGTGTCACCATATGCTCTTCCCTCTTTGATGATGAAGGATCCAGTAATGAGAAATAATAATAAAAATTATATCATGACAAAAGCCTTTTCACACACCAAAAATTGTATTATATTATTTTCAAATCATTTTTACAAAGCACGTGAAAAGCTTTATAGGCTTTTCATGGGTGGTTACAGGATTCAACCAAATTTCCTGTGAACCAACATATTATTAAAAAAAGATAAAAATAAGCAAACTAATAACTAATAAACATAAAATAAAATTTAGATCAAACAAAATAATCTAAGCAACTCCCCCTTGATCCAAAGGGTATAGAAAGACTAGAGCAAAGAATTGTGAGTCATCCAAGTAGACTCTACCACAATTGCAATTGGTACACTTGTGCATCCTAGACTGATCACATCCCAATCATCCCCACACTGTAATAGAACATGATCACACACTATCCAACTACATTGACCCTCACATAGAATCCATCCAATAAGTGATTTCCCTCCATACTATGTATGGCACATCTTTACTAATTCCCAATCACCAACATCTTCCGCAAGCCTTTTCTCAACACTAACAATGCTAGCAACACAATGTTGACTCATACCACACATCACTGATGATTGATCAAAAAAAAATGAAATATCTTCTCCCCCTATCAAGAAAGAGGTGAGAAGCCATGCAATAAATAAACTAAGTAATAAATCATTGAAATGTTCCACATCAAAGATCATAGAAACATGACATCTATGAAAGTAAAGTACACAAGCCAAAAAATGCTATTACATCAAATCCTAATCTTAAGCCTAGTAGCTCGCACAAGATGGGTGTGTCACCAAATCAGAATTATAGTCATAAACTATGGATCATGCAACTTTGTAGTCATCCCATCCATTAGAAGAAGATGTATAAAAATATCCAGAAGAGTGACTAGAGTGATCAACAATGTTTGCTTCTACCTTTTATCGATGTTGAGAGGACCTTTTGGAGGAGAATTTTATAGAAAGATGTCTAATGCCACCACAATTGTAGCATATCTTCTCACATCCACTGAAACTATAGGAAAAATAACCACATGAATAAAAATGCATGTGCTTGTGCTTGTGTCCATGTGAATGTTTATGGTGATGCTCATGCTTTGGAGAACCAGAATGATGTCTATGCTTCAGAGAGCCTAAATGATCTCTATGTTGAGAATGATTCTGATGTCATGATGAACCAAAATGATACTTATGCTAAGAAGTGTGCCTATGAGAGTGATTTTATTTCTCTTATATTAGGCTCATACAATGGATTTCTTGTTTTATAATAGTGTGCTTCCTCAGTAGGTGTGTCTTTCTTCTTTGTAAATTGTTGCTCATGTTGAGTGAGTAACTCATAAATGGAATCAAAGGTACACTTGTTAAGCTTATCACTAAGATATAACATCTCAAGAAAGTTTATGTAGCTAGAACTAAGGCCACTCAAAATAATATAAATCAACATTTCATCATCAATTTTTCCACTAGTAGTGTCATATTCATGTTTCAAATTATTAATGCATGACACATATTCTAAAACATTTTCATCATCAGAGAGTTTAGTGTTGAAAAACTACATAAGGAGATCAATTTAATTGTAAGTAGGTTGCTTATCATACAAGTATTTTAGATATTTCCATGCTTCATTTTTGATAGCTTTGATGTGAATTATGACTTGTGCACTACAAGTGGATTTTAACAATAAAAGAGCTCGTCGATCCCTTTTGTGAAATTTTGTAAGTTTTGTTGCTTCAATGGGCAATGTTGGTTGTTTTTCAATAAATTCCCATAATTAATTGAATATTAATGTGTTCTCCATGTTCGTTGACCTTTATTTATAATTCTTAGGACTTAGTCATCCCATGTCAGAAATGAGGCTCACAATTTTAGCCATGATGCAGAAAAGTAAGGAATGCTATCGAGGTTTTTCCTTTACCTTTGAAATCGATTCTATTTTATAAATTATCTTAGGAATTGTGATGAGATATATGTTCTTTGATAATATGAACATAATGAAGTAGGAAAAAACATGTATTTTGAAGGTGTCAGTTTCAACCAAAAATGCACCTTGATACATCATCTGTAATACATTTATGTGTAAAAATCATACAAATAGGCTCCAAAATAAAAATTTGATCATTCCAATGTGTCTGGAATGTTGTAAAACATGAAGATCACCTAGTCACATGACCACCTTTTCACAAAAATTGTGACTCAACAAAGAAATTCACAATAAGTGTCACAAATGTACGCAACTTACATCCTTATATCCCCAAGTACAAAAGGAATATTACTCCAAAAGATTCTTCAAAAAAAAATCTCTCAAAAGGAAAGATTTGAACTCTTGATCCTTTTGTTACAAATAATTACACAAAATAGCCTCTTCCAAGTGCTCTATGAGCATTTACAAGTATATAAAGAAAGAAATTACCATATAAACTTGATTTTTGCTCTATTAAAAAATAAATAAAAATTACTTGGGTGAGTAAATTTAATTTTTCCCATGAAATTATTTTGCAAGTGAAAAAATCAAATCTTTCAAGCTTTAGTGGGACCCATCCAAAGCCTAATATTTTTGAAAGCTTTATTATAAACTTTACAAAATGATTTTTTTAAATTTTCTTCAAGCTTCCAATGCCAAACTTAGACACAAGACTCCATGGCTGATCTGGTAAAATATAAAACTCTCTTTCCTCTTTACTATGCTATATATTTTTGTATAGAAGTAGATCTGGTTGAATTTAAGACTATTTTAAGGAATTTTAATGAGTTAGATATAATTTTTGAAGGGTTTACATGTTGGGGAGGCCATACAAATGCTGATATGGGTTATATAACTTAATTTTCCAGATTTGAAAAAAAAGTTCTGAGATGCCTTGGAATGGTATTTTTGATCTTGAGATACTCAGATGCAAAACATTTAGCAGATCAAGTGGACTAAAAGTTTGAAAACCATTTTATTTAGTCACAAACATATCCAGAATGGAAAGGATATACAAAGGCATGTATGGGCTATACAAACACTGTTGGAGGCCAAATAACCAGTCTAAATAAAATATCACATGCATTTGATTGTTTGTTTTGGCATATAGAGACTTATTTACAAATAAAAATCTAAGCAGATTGATCCATAAAATAATGACAACTGTATTATATTGACACAAAGGTTTTCTAGTTTTAAAAGGCCATACAAATGGCTATTTGGCATTAAAAAAGGGTTTGAAAAAAAATATTGATCAAGTTTTAGTCTTCAAAATCATTCTAAACTATTGAAAATGAATGATCCAAGGTTTACAATTCCAATGGATAGCTATTCTAGATATATGGATATATAATGATAATATACAAGCCAATATTCTTTCAAATTTACTATAAAACTATTGAAAAATTAAATATTTTAATAATTTTTCAAAATTTCAAATTTAGATTAACCAAAATTTTTGACTAGGCATAATGTTTCAACAAACCACATAAATGAATCTTTCACCTCACTTTCTCCCAAATTCACCTTGCTCCATAAACCATGCTCTGATACCACTGAAGACTCTAGGAATGAGAAATAATAATAAAAATTATATCATGACAAAAGCCTTTTTACACACCAAAAATTGTATTATATTATTTTCAAATAATTTTTACAACGCACGTGAAAAGCTTTATAGGATTTTAACGGGTGGTTACATGATTCAACCAAATTTCTCGTGAACCAACATATTATTAAAAAAATATAAATAAAAAAAAATAATAACTAGTAAACATAAAAGAAACTTTGGATCATAAAAAATAATCCAATAGATGATACTCTCCCTCTATAGTATTTTGGAGGGTACACTAATCCTACATTCACCTCAATAAACATAGAAAAGTAGTTAGCCTATATTATACTATAATCAAAAAATACTTATAAACTACTGAGTAATAATATTTAAGCATGAAATCAGTCCACCTGATCTTATAAAATCATATGCAACAACTATCAATGAGTTATTAATCAATAATGCACTACCACTTTAGATAATATTACAATCCATTTAAAGAATACACCTCAAATCTGTAACCAATCATTACTTAATTCACTTCTTAATTCTTAGTTGTTTGTAAAGGAAAAATGGATGTGACATCTTTCCCCCATAAAATTGGTCATTATCTTGATGACACTAATTTTAAACAAAATTTATGAAATAAAACAAAGTTCATTAGAAATATCCTTTTAATTAAATGATAAAAACAACACATACACAATCTTTAAGATCATGTATTTTTCCTTTAAGAGATATTGTTCCCATGGAGGTCTATCCTTGAGCCATAGATCTATAACACATCTCCATACCTACAAGTATAGATATCCCTCTAAATCTCTTCCCTTGAGCTATGGCTCACTTGCATAGATGATATATGGTATATATATTTTTTTTCAAATATGAAGTTAATTCATATAGTCCCTTATTTTACCTAAAAATTTAGGCATATATACATTTGATATAATAATATATGTTCACCATGCCACTTCTAGTCAACTTTTTTAAGTTGCTAAATATTGAAATTATTCTTAATTTGGTTAAAAGGTTTAAATTTTATACCAAAATGAAATTAAATCAAGTTTAGATCTTACAAATATTACAAAAGTAATACCATTAGGTTCTAAACTAATTACCTTATGAATCACATTATCCCATTTTGGCAAAGCCATAACAAAATTTCTATTTTTTTTTGTAATAAAATCCTTCCTAATATAAATCTTAGGTTAGTTTTTTTTAACATCACTTTGTTTAAGACATATTTGATCCTTAATATCCATAAACTACTACTAAATTGGTTAATACTACTAAAAACCATATCAAAATTATTCAGCTAATATATTCAACAAAAGTTATTAGCAAGGATTTTTTAGAGTTGCATTCAATCACTTGAAATGTTAATCTATTAACAATACAACCCATTTTTTCCTAATGAAATTAATATTATTAGATATTACTGATTATTATATATAATTCTTATTGATTTAAAGAGCAATCTACTCTCAATAGTTATGAGTATATAACTGATTTTCAATTATGTTAAGCTATTACTGTAGAAATAGTCATACTCAAACTCTTTTTTTTCTACTTCACCTCCAACCAGGTGGTGATTTATAGCTCATCTCATTTTTAGGAATGATTATTCCCTTCTTAAAGGACTAGAGGTGGATAAAAAATAGTGTGTTCTAAGATCTCTATCACATGCAACTATCATATAGATTGTGAAATCCATCCACTACATGTGAATTATAAAGTACTTTTGGATAAACAATGTTTACAACTATAACATTTTAGATTTTTGATGATGAATCACAAGTGGTGATTCAAAAATATTAGGAATATAGAATGCAGAGAAATATTAATGAAATAAAATGCAAAAAACATAACATAATAGAGAAACATTTAATGTGGTTCAACCAACATGGGATACATCCACATAAGAATAGCCAATTTTTCTCTTATTCATTCCAAAAAAATGAAGGGAAAAACCTACAATAAATTCACTACAATATCCTCATCACTTACACACACTGTGCCACCATAATTATAATGACCTCATGTTAGAGGATGGTTACATATTAGGGAAAAAATGCACCAACATAATTTCTACCATTAGATCTATGACCTAATAGTGAATGGTCCAGATTTACTATGAGATTACAACATTTTACAATGTATTTTCATAAAACATTGCTTTAATGCACTGCCCCCAAACTATCACCACCCCCTGGGCCATTTTGGTGACCTTAGACCCCCAAACCTCCCTGTTAGGAACTGGGCATTATAATAAGATCAGGCTCCACCATCCAATAAATATACATCAAGAAAAAACACTTCACATAGTTCTTACCTAGAAAATTTAACTACTAACTATAACATTACTTTGGCTAAAGTTTTCATTATAGTTTTTTAGTTACTATATGAGTCTAATCCACACACACATATAGTCTTTGCTAAAAATATCATTCTATACAATGATTTATGAACCAATCATACATAACAAGTGTTTGTACATAGAATACATCAAAAATTCCATTTGTTTCAAAACATGATTTTATAAGTCAATAGTAAAGGATTTTAGAAGCATAATAAATCCAAACAAAGAACATAACTAACATATACATGCAATTTATTATGTGAAATAAACTTATGCATTATAGTGTTATAAGTTCCCTTAAGTATGCCTCACTACCATATTTAGCCTTGAATTTATCAGTTTATTCAATGAGTACTTTTTTCTACAAAGATATTTATTTGTAATATTATAATATGTATTTTAGAAATATAAATATACAAGTTACAAAGTCCATACTCATACTCATATCATGAGTATGTGCAATAATGGAGAGGTATGTTCTTGTAGGATTTATACTATCCATAGCTTGGATAACACAATAATGAAAAATTATTCACTTTGAGAAACCAACATATAAATATTATTATATCATAGGTATATTCTACATACAAGAGGGTACACTCTCACATCATAGTGATGAATAAAAAAACTTCCATATCAACTTTTTAGATCTGCACCCTTGGATTATTTAGGAGCCCTATTATAAGAGGTAATAATGTTGAAAAATCATCACTCTAGTAGAGTTGATAATTATACCTACTTGGTGCCAAAATAACCTAAAGACTAAATATTTTTTAATGAAAACTATCCACAAGTTATTACCCATCCTTCTCCCAAGGTAAAAAAATACTAAATAATTATTCTGCTATATGTGATAAATTCCAAGTGAAAACACATGTTATTCCACAATTTTTTGGTACATTTTACACTACTTAGTTATCCAAACTAAGATTAATCTCAATAAGGGTTTTCATTAAAACATCCATCATGGATTCCTAAATGAGCACAATAGGCTGAGTGTCAAAAATATAGCTCTGATACCACAATGTTATAACCCAACTAGTTAATTATTATTTTTACTTATTATATTAATAAAAAAATATTTTATTACCTATGAGATGGGGGTACATTGGTAAATAAAATCGATTGCTATATGCACCACCCAGGTTCAAATCTTGGAGGTATTTGAAGGTCGATTATGGCCATTTCATTGGTATTCACTAGTTGTGTCGGTAGTGTTGGTATTGGTCAGTTATGGCAGTATTAGCTAGTTGTAGCCATTGATGTAACCAATTTTTGCTCCTATCAAAATATTTGTAACTATCTAAAAAATAAATAATTATTTTATTGTTTACTATGTATTTAGTAAAAATTGTATTAGTTACTCTTAACCCAATGGTCAATTCTTAATCCATTTAAATAGTAAAGTACCAACATGGAATTAAAGTCTAATTGTAATATTTCTAAACACTAAAATAGATAATATTTTTAGCGTAATACAAATACATCCAACTATTATAATAAATATTACATGTCAGTTATATCAAATTACACATTTA
>JARHVA010001973.1:1500000-1595000 GCA_037957365.1 Torreya grandis | reverse complement strand
ATGAAATGATTATCTCCCTCAAACTCATGACTACCAAATCCCAGTAACAAGAATGAACCCAAATCATTTTACATGCATAATGATAAATTTTTATAAAAGATCCCTTAGATTCTAATTTCATTATGGCATTTGTAAAGGTGTCCACTAGAGTTTATGAATATCCAAACATAATATTATTTTCAAAAGTTTTTTAACAAATCATGTTAAACATAGGATTAAATATTAATCCCTTTTCACTTTCTATGTTTTAGATTGTGTATTTGTAGTCTAATTTTTTGACTCTTAGGTTTATACAAGGTCACCCTTTTATGGAAATAACACAAAGATTATTAATAACATAAATTAGTCAAAGCATGTTCATTCAATGATAGTCAACACTCAATATCAATAATCATTTGATAAATGAAATCAAGAATAATGTATAGATCTTAACTAGTTTTACCATCTAGTTATTACATATTCAAGCACTAATAAAATCATGAATTAAATCAATCACGTAGATTATGCCAAGACAAACACCAATGTTAGGATAGAGAAATGAAACCTACATGATGAAAAACAAAAAATTACTAATATGAATGCTTACATACATCAAAGATACTATCCATAAGGATTATAATAATATGAAATATAGTCATATACCCATAAAACATTTAAATGAATTTAGAAAAAATAAAAATAAAATCCTATTATGGTGTCTGTGTTGCATTTTTAGTTTTAATTTTCTCTACCCATATTGTCACCATATAATCTACCTTATTTGATCATAATATCCCTATATAGTAGTCTAAAGGGTAGATTGATCCTACATTTACCTTAGTAAACACAAAAAGATAGTTAGCCTATTTTATACTATAATCAACAAATAATCATAAACTGCCAAGTAATAATATTTAAGCATGAAATTAGTCTACCTGATTTTAAAAAATCATATGCAATAAATATCAAATAGTTATTAAGTAATAATGTACTACCACTTTAGATAGTATTATAATCCATATAAATAATATATCTTAAATCTGTAACCAGTCACTACTTAATCCACTAACTAATGTTTGGTTATTTATAGAGGAAAACTAGATGTGACAAATTGAATATGTTGAAGGAAGGGGAGTGTGAGATAAGGAATCCATTGAAACTAGAGTAAGGATATTCCTAATCTCTGAATAGCTTAAATTTATTTAGGTCACTATGGGGATTCAAATTTTTAGTTTACACTTGATAGCTAGGAGGCAATGTGATCTCATTGAGTATGGTGACTCAAATTACATTGCTTTGTATTAATTAGCTTCCTTAATTGAATGCATTAAGTCATAAATTCATGTGAATTAATGGTAACAATGACTTTTTCTCCATTCCATGTCTACTTTTATCATTTGAATATCATAATGCCAACTTCTATGAACTTTATTACCATGTAGCTTCTTTTTCTTACTCTTTTACATAATAGGACAAATGTCCATGTTTCATGATTTCAAACTATTCATGTCTTTTTTATTTAGTTATGTGTTGTAATAAAACATGTATACATACCATCATCTCACTTATAATTTAGTTCTAGTCCAATGTACTTTATTCTTATGGTGACAAGTTAGTGGGATAATGACATGTGGAAGGATCCTAGTAATTTTCTTGCTTAGAGATTAAAGGTTATTATTGGGAAGTGAGACACCTCTAGGTTAGTAGGATGGTGACACATGGATAGATATCACTACTCTAATTATATTAGATAATAATATAAGGAACTCTACTGATGTCACTTTTATTTTAGTGGGATGGTGACATGTGGATGGCTTTTGCTACTCTACTTGCCGAGTATAATTATACAAGGAACCATGATAACATCACCTTTAAGTTAGTAGGATAGTGACATGTAGATGAATCTTGATGATCTGATTTCCCATGATAATTATACAAGGAACTCTATTGACATCACCTCTAAGTAACTGGGATGGTGACACATGGATGACTCTCAATGCTTTACTTGCGCAGTATAATCATACAATGAAATATGTTGGCATCACCTCTAGGTTAGTGGGATGGTGACATGTGGATGAATATTGGTGATCCACTTGCTTGGGATAATCATATAATAACTCTACTAACATCACTTATGGTTAGCTAGATGGTGACATGTGGATAGCTCTTAGTGATCCACTTACTTAGGTGACTTATGTTCTTCACTTGGGATCTGAGTAAGTAGAATGACACCGCATGGAAAAAGTAGATGCACCTAAAAGTGTCCTGAGAAAATATTTAAGTGCATAATAACATATTCAAGACACACCATAGGCAAAGAATAAACTAGAATAAAACACATCATCCCAATTTGATTTCAAGTTAAAAATCTAACATGTAGGTAAACCTTTTAAATTGAAATAAAGTCAAAGGCAAAAGGTAAATCATGTATATGGCTTAGTCACAAATTTGATTCCTCTTATTGTAACTTTGAAACACATTATGGAGTTCAAATATAACCTCAATCTTATGCTTTTAAAACTAATGTCATAAACTTATAAGGATCCTAAGACCTTGAATAAGGATATTGAATCATAGTGGGTCCCCATTTCAATTTTGAAAATGGGTGTGTGTGTTAGGGAACAAGAAATGTCAAATTAGTGGTAAAAATGCTCTTGAGTATTTGAGAACCTATAGTCTCATAGATACACCATAACATAATTTCAATCCTAACAAGAAAAGAATAAGCAATCCATTTCCTAGAAAAGACTTGTAAAGATATTACTTCACCAAATAAGTAGAGTAACAATAATAAATCACAATGATATGGAAATATAGTAGAACATATGACTAATAGATAATCCACTTGGAGGAGGAAACCTCCCAAATGCTTGTAATAAGAAATGAATACTCTGATATGATGATAAAAAACTACCCACTACCTCCTATATATAATATACCTAGGCCATGGTTACTTCATAGGCCAACCTACTAATCCAATTAAAGTATAGATAAATGTGATATAACATAAAAGAGGGATAAGCAAGCCAAAATTTGACTATCCTTATCTTGATACATGCAATAGGTGTTGAGGAAAACATACCCCCATTTTTGAAAAAATAGGGACCCTTATGGTTATTTTGAACCTTAACACTGAAAGCTTAGTATTCTACACTTTATTGGAATTTGAAGATCATTTGATGAAACTAGCCCATTTCATTCATGGCTTTATTTTAACCTGGCCTAATATTGCTAACAATTGACTATCATGTCTTAATATTGTAGGTTTCATGGAGCTCTCTTCATTGGATCATAATGGGATTATCATAGGTTAACTTTATCTAGGCTTTGATAACCTTTGATATGAAAAATATCATAGTTGGATTCATTCAATGAAACTATCCTTTAGAAAACCCTAATTTGGATATTTGATTTGAATTTAAATATTGGCAAGAATGCATTTGGTAGGAATATTTCAAATTTACTTTAGATTTAAGCCTAATTTCATGTTCAAGCTTAGTCATGTTTCTTAACATGACCAAACCTTAACCTAAAAATCCTACTTGGTCCCTTTTATTTTCCCCCTTTGTTCCTTATATTTCCAACATGGTCTAATATTTATGTTAGTAGGGTCTTTTTATTTTATTAGGGTCATTTTATTTTAACATGGTCCCCTTTATTATAAACTTAGCCTAAATTTCTAACTCTAAGCCACCATTCGTATTTATCAACATGAATAAGACCTTAGTATTAAAGATTTAGCCTAAGTTCTTATTTACCCAAGTCCTAATTTAAGCCCCTAGATTCTTTGTAGATCTAACAGTTTGTGCTTCATCATGAGGATTGATCTGATGAAGCAAAGAAGGCCCAATGAACTTAAAGCTTTGATCTATCAGACCAATCAAGTGTAAGCACCTAGATCAAGGTCAATGGTCTACACTTTAGTGGGATTGAGGATAAAATGACACATAATCATTATTAAGGCTAAAAGGCCTTTATTAAGCATAAAAGAGAGTGAATCAAGTGTAAACATTAAGATCTTGATCGATGATCCACAACAACTTGCACAAATTGATCTAACAAAGTGATTGTGGTAATGAGAAGTCAAAAGCTTAGGAATCCCTATGGAGCTACCAAGTGGCACTTATATATTTGAGATTGATAAGAAAATGGTCTCACATATTAAATTAGACCAATGATGTGCATCCACCTAGATCTTGATTAATGGCTTGCATTTCATCATGAAGATCAATCCAATGGAGCATATCAAATCTGAGGTCTATGAAATAGAAGGACTTCATGAGCTTAAAATTAATGCTCTTGTGACCATCATTTGATGTCCATAAGGCCATCATTAATGTTTGTGGGACTATCAACTTAAAGCCCATTAGACCTAAAAATCTATTAACTCAAATTTGACATTTTGTGACTATCATTTAATGTCTACAAGGTCATCATTAACATCTGTCAGATTGTTAAATTTAAGCTAATCAATCATTTTTCTTAGACACGAAGATATACTCCAAAATTTTACTAAAATCTTATGGATTGCATTGAATATTAATAGGACACCCTCAAAAGATGTTCAAACATTTAATATCTTTAAATTTCCAATGATAGAATGACCTCATGATTTAGGTATTTACATACATAGCTCTAATCTAAATCTATTTCCTAAGGTTTCATTACATTTTTTTGAATGTAATAAAACTTGGGTTAAGAGACTTATATTATATATTATTTAAAAGGGTTCTTATGATATAAAACTTAGCTCAAATACTTTTAACCTAAGGTTACTTTATGCTCATTAATATGATGAAACCTTAGGTCAAAACCTAACAATTGGTCCTTTTATCATTTGGATCCTTTTAACATTATATAATAACTTAGAATAAATAACTTATCCTAAGTTATATGCTATGTTTATTAACATAACATAAACCTTAGCATAAGACATTTAACCTAGGTCCCCTTCATATGTATTTTAGAAACTTAGGATAAAATACCTTAGCCTAAAGTATTTAAACCTAAGTCCTTTTCTATGTAATTATGTTGATTAAAGTCTTCAACCTTTTGCAGGATCAATGACCCAGACTTGCTCATGAAGGGATGATCAGATAGAGTGTGGTTTCTAGAGACTTTTCAACAAGCCCTTGAAGGCCTATGATAATGACATGTGGTAAGCACACATCCATTAAATATAAAATAGAGCCAAAAAGGCTTGTAAAAGTGCTAACTAACATAACCACAAGGCTCGACATAAAATAACCAATAATTCTTGAGCCTAGTGATCAAGATCAATGGCCCACATTGATCCATGAATAAAGATCTAATGGTGTGAAAGAAAATTTTGATTTTTAAAATAAAAAATCTAGTCCCTTAGGGAATTTATGAAAAATTCCATGAAAGTGTTCAAATGGATGCCACATGGGCACAATGCAAGCACAAAACAATAAAATTGAAGATTTTATATGCTCTAAAAGGCAAAGGTATAAAGGCCTGAGTCTCAATCAAATCCAAGACATGAATGAGCCTAAGTCTATATTTATATCACCATTAAAGCCTCAAAAAATACCTAGCATACTTAAAATCCCCAATTCAAGCTCATATTAATCACAATCAAATTGAGAAGAGATCAATTCTAATACAAGCAAGAATAGGTTAATTCAGAGTCTACTTGCAATTCATTTGGTAAGCAGTTGTAATTTTTACAACCATGGTAGCTTGTAGACAATAGAAAAGGGATGAGATTGAGCTATAATTGACCTTAGATGATAAGGGGAGGTTTTTCAAGACAAAAACTTAGATACTATAGGTTTGAATAATGGGAATCAAAATTGGTTTGAACTCTTTTGGACCATCGAGGAGATGTAGGCTTTGACCAAGGAGGAACAAAATAATGCAACCATTCTAAGGAGATACAATGACCTGGTTTCCATTTAGATGGCTAGCCTAAACTACACTACCACCAAACCTAAGGTACTTCACTACATTGATGCCATTTATTCTCTTTTCTAGGATTGTAAAATTGAGAATGACTAGAATTTTCATGAATGTACATTCAACAAAGTATCTTAAATTTCTTCCCTAGCTTTTGAGAGATACTATAAACTATGTAAGCCAAAAACGGACCTTCCCACCATCAAAAATTGGTCTAGAGAGCATAATTTAAACATAATCCTAGACCCATAGATTCTCACTAGGAACTAGGTTGTCTAGGACCCCATCAATAAAATACCAATTATCTAATTCAGGGAGGGAATTAGGATGATAATGACCTTACTGAATAGGTTATGTATATCCCCCTCTACCACACACATTAAAAAAATATAGGTATCATATGTTTACTTCATGGTTGAGAAATGACTCACCCCCCATTGGTTGAGATGATCAACATCTGCTTGAAGTTCTAATTCACAATAATCAAGAAAAAAACAAGCAAGTAGTTTTACATGATCTCCTATCTATTGGATGCCATTTTAGCCTCCACCTAGATCCAAAATATTAAGAAATGGTCACCTGATGGGAGACCCACTATCTCCCATCATTACTCAAATATTCACATATTTAAGTATAAGTACTACATGTAATTCATCTATGATTATGTCTACCCAACCCTAGTGGAAGCCATCATAGGAATTCCCATGAGCAAGGTTAGCCCATTAATTAAGAAATATCTGGAATTGATAGGGGACATATGGTTCTACCCTAATTTCACAATAATAAGGATTGAAGGATATTTGACACAACCCTTCAGGCTACGCATCTATATGCCAACCAAGCTTGTAGAACAAGAAGTGGATTACCAACGTCTTCATAATATAGATGGATTTTTCAATGAAAAGAAGAAAGGCCTTCACCATCCCTTTCCATTAACAATTATTAGGATTGTTTTTCAAAATTGGGAGCATGTGAATGTAATTTCCAAACATAGGGACTCCTTAATCCTATAGAAAGATGATTTGAGGTAATCATATCATAATGGGGTAATCATCAAACATTTGAAGACAAAAACCATAAAAAGGACATATGAGCATCATCCTAGTGTCTATGACCCATTATACATCAAGGTCTTTAGTTTCCTATAAGTACTAGCCATATTAAAAAGACAACATTAAGTTGGAGCCTATGTTGGATAGGGGAAATGATAAGACATTTGGTGAGATTTGGCAAATGGGGCCCATGAATTATCATTTATTGCATATATCCTCTTCAATACCCCCTTTAGAGAAACCACTATAACCACCCCAAGCATAAATAACATAAGACCCTAGTAGGGAAAAGTAGGAAGAGAGACTTGGGGAGGGATCATCTTCAGCCCCACCTGAGAGGCCAAAGTCCCCAATTAAATACCTATATGTGATTACATTAGAACAAAATGAGATAGTATAAGATACACTTAGGGTGCTTGCTGAGGTGTATGGTTAGAATATGAGGAAGAATAAGTAGAAGAACCCTAATCCCAACTAAAGGAATTTGAATAGGACAAGGAGAAGGAAGTTGCTTTGGACCTGGTTCTCATAACACCCCCATAAAAAAGAAAAAAAAGAATTAGCATTGGTCCCAATTGGGAGAAATAATCCCAAGTTAACCTTCACCCAACCCATGAGTGAGGTAAACTTTTTAAGTGAGGAATACCCCATTCAAGGACCCATTATCCTTGAATGGTTTATCTATGGGAAAATGCATAAGATTCCCACTTTGTCTCAATCTTGAGCCTTGACCCAAACTATTAACATTGATGTTCATGAAGAAATTAAAATATGGATATTGGACTTGATGAATGAGGAAGAAGAGAGAAGGATAGTTACCACAACATGATCAAATGACACACAAATGGACACCCTAGGTACCTTAAGTAACACAAGGATGGATATACCAGAACCTCCTAAAGTTATAGATTCATCCACCATGATGAAACTCAATCCTGAGATAGCAGGATTGAAAATAGTAAGCATCAAGAAAAACATGGTTGGAAGTGAGGAATTCACCTTTCAAAAGATTGATCGATTTGTAGGCTTAACTCTAGTTGGAGGATAATAGCTTGGTGAACACCCCATCCATGAGGAAGACATAGAAAGCCCACCTAAGGCTCATTTAGTTTAGATCAAAGTAGGAATCAAGGGCATGAAGTAATGGATATATAACTTAGAGAAGGAAAAGGAAATTATAGAGACCCAAGTGGTGCTATTAGTCCCAAAGGCAATGGTCAAAATTATTGATAAATCCTTGTATGACATGTTTGATGCCTTGAAATCAATGAAGCTAAGGAAAAATGCATTGCAATAATATAATATAGTGGCTAAAGGTCTAATATCCCAATGGAAAGATTTATAGGATAAAATAATAGGGATAATAAACATATGGGTTAGAAGGTAGATTCCTAGGTTCAAAACAATTGGTTTGGGACATTTGAATGCAATTCTAGGAATAGTTATTGATAAAGCATAAAATGTAAGTGCTTGGTCAAAATATCTAGAGAGGCTCTTGAAGGATGATGAGGATCTATTAGAAAGGATTGAATAGATCCTTGGGACCATGTTCACTGACCTTACACAACCCACTATCATAGGCATCATGAAAGATGATGAGTTCAAGCATATGGCTACTTTGGTGATGCAAGAAATAAGAAGTAAACATCAAGGCCAATCTAGGGCAGATAATAGTAGGATCCTAGACATGATCTTTAATGCAAGAGAAAGGATAACTAAGGCCAAGATAATCAAGGAAGCCATGACCAAAAATGATAGAGAATTGAATGATCTATCTGACAAGGAAGAAGAGTGTCTCCTAAAGCTGACTAATGACTTGGAGTTAATCAATGAGTAACACCAAAATTCCATGAACATCCTTCAACATTAAGAGAGTTCTCAAGTGTAGGGCCCACTAACCAACTAAATAATATTCCATTTTGTAAAACTTTGTAACATTTTGAAAGTGGAATATTCTTTTGTAAAGGCATATGCTTGTTTGTTAGCATATTTGCCTCTAGGTCAGTCTACTTTAGAAAAGCAAATGTACTCTAGAATCTTATCAAAAATAAATTTATCCTTATCATTTGTACATTTGTATCTTGTAACTGATTAGTATACTACCTTGTCCTTCTATAAAAGGTAGGGTTACCATTTTGTAAAATTAGGGAGAGTTTTGAGAAAAACTTTTATACTTTGGAACAATTAATATAAACAAGGAATAATGAAAAGTTTGTCCAAGTTTATTCGTGTCAATTATTTCATGACTTCTCTCTCAATTATTTGTTTTAAGTCTTGAATTTGAATGGTTTCATTAATTCTAAATTTTCATCTTTGATACAAGGTTGCTAATTTGTGCTTACACTAGATTAGTTTAATGATCTTGAATTTTCTTTGTTTCATTTGTTCTGCATTAGATGTGCAAATGTGATTTAAATGTAGTGACAAATCTTTAAAGTAAATTTAGTTATTACTTGTATCAATTTATATTATCCTTATGAGTTTACTTGGGGTATATTGAGATCTAAGCATATGCTATTTTGCATTATATAATGGTAAATGCATGTTCAATTGTAATTTAAACCTTGTCATAATGTTTAATTCAAGGATTAGAAATCACATATTCTGTTTCTACCCTACCCTTCTCCTTTGCTTCTTTTTTAACCAAATCACTTTAGTATAGATATAACTATAAGTATTCATCTAGATTAGTATTTATTATAGAGATTTGGTCACAATTAACTAAGATTAGAATACGTACTTCAAAATTCACAAGGACCATGGTGGCTCCCAACCACCAATCAATATAAATTTATGGAATAGTTTGATTTTCTCTACCTCTCTTTCACCATAGGTAACTAGATTACCAAAAAAAATTCACTCATGCCATGAATTCTTAGAATTATAAAATGAGAAGCATTCTTAAACACTAAGAGTACTTGTGATATATATAGAAGCATCAACAATAGGTTTGGGGCATAGCATGCCCTTACCATTCAAACCAACATTGTCATCAATGTTAAAAAACTATGGATGCTATTGCATAGAATATTCACCCTCCCAAGTTTCATCTTCACTACTCAAGTTCTTCCACTTGATCATATATTCTTTAATCTCTCTAGTTCTCAACCTCTTAGTACATGTTTGTAAGATCTTATCTAGTTCCAAAATGACTTGTCCTTATTTATCTAGTTTTGGTAGCTCTATATAGGATAGAACTTTATCTTAAATGACCTTATTCAAGTAGGAAACATGTAATACTAGGTGTATGTGATATGAATGAGGTAACTTCAGCTTGTAAGCTACACTTGTAATTATTTGTAGAACCTAATAAGGGCCATAATACTTAGGAGAAAGTTTGTTGTCCTTTTTGTTTGTTTCAAGGACATATGATTGTAAGGATGAAAATGTAAAAAGACCTAGTCACCCACATCAAAATGTCTCTCATTACAGTGTTGATATGCTTTTTGCTTCATCTTATTTTATGTCAATGCCAAATTCTCTCTCAAACCAACCAAAACCTCTTATTGATGTTGAATGTGCTCCTCCACATCTTGAACCTTGGTTTTCACCCTTAATTAAGAAGTGATGGAAGGTGGATGGTAACCATATAGTGATATAAATCGGGAAATTTTAGAAAATGTATAGAAAGATGTGATATACCTCTATTTTAAGAGTGGTAGCCATTTAACCCAATGTTCTTGCTTATCTGATACAAAATAAGGGAGATACCCCTCTAAAAATTTATTGACCACTTCTATTTGTCCATCAGATTAGGGGTGGTAAGATGAGATATGAGTTATCTAAGTGCCCAAATAGGAAAATAGCTCATTCCAAAATTACTAGTGAAAATAGGATCATGATCACTTACAATTATTCTTGGGGTTCTATGTAATTTTAAAACTGCCTCCAAAAAAATACCCACTGCTATACTTGTTATAAATGGGTGTGAGAGGGAACAAAAATGGGAATATTTTTTAATCTTATTAACAAATACCAAGATAAAATTAATACCTTCAAAACAAGTAAACCTTGTTATGAAATCCATGGAAACCTCCTCCCACATTTGACTAGGAATTGATAAAGGTTATAACATACTTGGGGTCTTAACTATATCACATTTGTTCTATTGGCATATTAAGCATTTTGACACAAAATTTTGAACATCTCCCTTAAATACTTCCTAAAATACTTATCAATTGATTTTGTGATAATTTTTCAAGAATCTAGAGTGTCCCCCAATTGGAGATACATGCAACTCTAGAAGAATATTATGCTTGAACTCTGAATCTTTGCACAAGTATAACCTATCCTTATACCATATGGCATTATATTTACATTTAAAAGTTTTCAAAGGCTATAAAACCTTGCTATATATTATGAATCAAAACTTATGTGTCTTTTTCCTTCCCCCACTCTAACCTAGATTCATATACCCAATCTGCCTATAACATAGACATTGCATAAAGTAATGCTTATGTGGATGTATCCCATATGGATAGTGAATCTAATACTACATTATCTTTAACCTTATTGTCTATTATTTCAAAATCATAACAAAACATTTTTGTTACCCACTTTTTTTGTTACTCAAATGATAATATTTGATCTAAAAAGTATTTGAGACTATCATGATCTGTTTTCACCTTAAAATGTCTACCCATTAGATAGTGCCTCCATTATTTTACTGCTTGAAGAATAGCCATCATTTATTTCTCATAGATAAATTTTTTAAGATTATTACATTTGAATTGATGACTCTCAAATGCAAGGGGTATTCCTTCTTTCATTATTACTACTCCCAACCCTAATCTGAAAGCATCACATTCAACAATGAACGTCTTTAAGAAGTCTAGAGTAGTCAAAATTGGGGTGGTGCACATAGCTACTTTTAGTTGCTCAAATGCTTTAATGGATACATCATTCTAGTGGAAGTCATCCTTATTTAAAAATTTAGTGAGTGAAGATTCTATCTTATCATAACCTTTAACAAATCTTTGGTATTAACCTATTAGTCCTAGGAACCCTCAAAGGTTGTTGAGAGTTTTGGGCATTGGCCAATCTAGCATAGCATTGATATTATGAGGATCACTTTTGACACCTTTATGGGATAAAATGTGACCCAAGTACTCTACCTCCTATAGTCAGAGAACACATTTGAATGTATTCACATAAATTTGATTTTGTTCCAAAACTATCAACACCTATTTCCCATATTGTAAGTGTTATTACCTTGTCTTACTGTAAATAAACATGTAGTCAAAGAAAACCAACACAAACTTCCTTAAAAAGGGTCTAAAAATAGTGTTCATCAAGATCTGAAAAGTAGATGGTGAATTTTTAAGACCAAAGGGAATTACCAAAAACTCATAATGACCCTCATGAGTTCTAAGAGTGGTTTTATGAACATATTCATCCCTAATTCTAATTTGATGGTACCCCAAATGAAGATCCAATTTCATGAAATAAATATCACCATGTAACTCATCAAGTAAATCATCAATTAGTATAATAGTAAAATTATCTTTGATGGTGTAATTTTTGAGTTACCCATAATATGAACACATCCTCCATGTGTCATCCTTTTTATGCACCATGACCATTGGTGATGAATATGCGCTCTGACTGTGCCTGATGATCCCTTCCTCCAACATCTCATGAACCATATTTTTGATTTCACTCTTTTATGCATATGGATATCTATATGGTTTGATATTTGGTGGTTTAATCCCTAGAATTAGTTTAATGGCATGATCATATTCTCTTTTTGGTGGTATTCTTTTTAGCATGGCCTCAAAAATAAATGGGTGGTCATCAATAATCATCTGTAGATTAGGATGTGGAAATGCCTTTATGGATTGAAATTATATGGAACATAATCATGCTATAAATACTTCTACCCCCATTTTCATAATTTTTATCATTTGATGTGAACTAACCAATTGTGGATATTTTTCCCATAATCCCCATAGTTTAATTTTTCTACCTTTAGAATGAAAGTGCATGAATAGTTCTTGGAAGTTCATCTCAAATGTACCCAAGGTTATGAGTTATTGGACTCCAAAAATAATTTATACACCACCCATGGGAATATAAAATATAGGAGAATCTAGATTCTACTCACCCATATCAAACTTAATATTATGGCATTTCCCTAAACAATAGACTATGCCACCATCTACAATCATGACTTGAAATTCTAGTGATGGGTAAATGAAATAATTCAATTGAGTGGAAAACTTATGTTTGATGAAATTATGAGCGCTTCATGAGTAAATCAACACTTTCACCTTTTATTTCTTGAGGAAACCCACCACCTAAAGTGTTTAAGGAGTGCTAATACCTAAAAGTACATGACTCGAGATCATAGGTTTGAAATCTTTAGGTACCTTCTCTATCTCTTCCTCATCATCATTAGAGGAATAATATTCTTCATTCTCTTCATATGATCCCTTAATGTATAATACCTTCTTCTCAACACAACTATGCCCTTTTCTCCACTTGCTATCATAGATAAAACATAATCCTTTTACAAGCTTCTCTTTAATTTGTTGAGGGGTCAATATGGTAAGTGGAGGAAGTGATAGTGTTGATATGCTATGATCTCTAAAGTGAGTGAATGGATGATTATTGTTGGCTATAAATTTTTCCTCAACATTTCATGGCATGATAATAAAATCAAAAACCTTAAGTGTATTAAACATACATACCTCATGTTGAATGTGGTCTTTGAGGCCTCCCAAAAATAGGTCATCCAGGTTCTCATTAGAAATTATCTCCACACATAAATATAGGTTCTAAAAATTATGAATATAATCCTTGATTGAACCCATTTATTACATTTTTTCGAGTTGGTTGAAGTGATTCTCTATCAGACTATCGCTATAGTGTAATTGTATCTCCTCTGTAAAAATTGACTAGGTGACACTAAGAGTCATCTTTTTCTTTTGAGCACACAAACATTGATACCAAATGAATTACTCAATTTTTAGATATAAGGATGCCATGGTAATATTTTTTTCACATGGGATATGAAGTAGATCAAAAAAATTCTCCATTTGGTTTATCCAATTGAGTGGATCCTTTCCATCAAAATTACACATATCTACCTTTGGTAGTAGGTGTTGTTGAGGCAAGGTACATGGATTTGGATTAGGATGGTTGGGAGATCCACCTTGGTGGGGTTATATAATAATGATAGTTGGATGATTTGATTGATTATTTTATAAATCCATCATGATATTTGCCAAACAAGATTGTATGGATTTAATATTAATTTATATGCCTTACATCTCACTTTGAATACCTTGCACATTGTAATTAATTTGGCTCACTTTATGATCTATCTTAAATAAACATAGTGTAAAGGATCAAATAAATCCCCCTTATAACTCCATATCTTCCTTATGAGGAATTTTTAAAAGGGTTTTGGCATCCTTTCCTTGGCCCCTAGTTTGTGGTCCTACCATAAAAGGGCTTTACAATTTTGACCTGGATTGACACTTTTGACCTAACTTTGATCAAGAGATTTTGTAATTATGTCAACCTCAAATCATAAAATACAAAGAACATACCATAGATATATTTTTATAATATTTATAAAAATGTAAATAAATTTGAAAAATTCCTTGAATTGCATGCTATAGAGTGAATTTATGAAAATACCTAAAATCGAAATAAAATTTTAAATACATATCTAAATGATCTAAAATTTTAATGGAATCTTATTTGAATGATTTCACACTTTGGGTAAAAAACATGCAGATAAAATCATATATTTTGTGAGATATAGGAAAATTTCAAGATCTAGGGTTTTTGACTTGATTATGGCCCAAGTTGATGCTCTAATACCACTTGTAATGATATTACGTCACCAAATAAGTAGAATAATAGAAATAGACAAAATGATATAAAAATATAGTAGAAAATATGAATAATAGATAAGTCACTTCGAGGGGGTAACCTCTCAAATGCTTGCAATAAGAAATGAATACTTTGATATGATGATAAACAACTACCCACTACCTCCTATATATAGTCTACCTAGGACATGGTTGCTACATAAGATGACCTACTAACCCAATGAAATCATAGATGAATGTGATATAACATAAAAAAAAAATATAAGTAAGCCATAAGTCAACTATTCCTATCCTGATACATGTGATAGGTTAGGGGCATAACTAGACTCCTAATTCCCCATACAAAATACTAACCCTTTAAATTCTTTGGATATGTATGTGATTTTGTGAAATTTTTTCCCTTTGTTATGAGAGTTTTGAAAAAGTCTTAGATAAACATTGTAGGTTTAATTTTGACTTCATATTTTATAACCAAACCATAAGGGAATCATAGGCATTACTTTACTACCAGCTAGGTATCTATATCCCCAACAAAGATACCTCTGATTCCACTCCAAACCTTGTTTTATTTCTATCAAGGCACTCATATCCCTAGTAAATATTACTTGAATCACCCATATTCTATATGTTTTCATCATTTTTTAAAAATATACATAGAATAAGGGTTGGGAACCATCATTGCCTTGGTGTATGTATAACAAAAATTATATTAATCAAAATATCCCTACTAGTGTGCATTCATTTCTATATTGATTATCTCCCATCCAAGTTTTAGCATGTAATAATACATATGATCTTTAGAAATATAAAATCTTTCTAAAATTGGCATGAGTATATCAAAGTAAATCCCAAAGGTCTATCAAACTCATCCAATCCAAATGAAACATAATTCAATCATAACACATACCTTAATCCTAGAAGCTTAAACACTATCATAATAAATTCTTGTGAAAACCAATTGTACTTCCTTTTATATTATCCCTTTGTATTTTTCAAATATTTATCACTGTTGACATAGGAAATTAGTTAGTTTATTGTGTAAACTAGAAAACTAATCTAGAAAGCATAACAACTAATGTATTGAAAGTAAATACATAAAATAAAAAATATAATATAAGAAAATAGGAAATATAATCTAATAAAGTAGGAAACCTACTCTACTTTGGAATCTACATCTCCACTTACTATCACTTAGAAATATCTCTAGTTAGATCAGCCATGAAATAATGTTTTAAAAATTATCTATTGACTGGAAAAAGCAGGTCATTACTTTGGAGGTTCTTCAAGTGAAAGGCATTGTTACCTAGTATCTAAAATATTTAATATGGTTTAATCCATAAAAGAGTGAAATTATCAAGCTATCTTATTTTTGCATGCACTTTATCCCATTGGATTACTAGATTTGAAATCCTAAAGGCTTTGATTTTAGATCTCTTATCAAACCACCTTTTGACTATGTCGTAGTGTTTGTTAAAGCTATGAAATAATTTAATTCTTACATCTTTCATATGGACTATGTCAAGTAGTCTAGACTAGATTTCTTCATCTTCCCTCATGTACTCTTATATAAATTGGTACATTAATATTTAAGAGTTATGGGGAAATATAACTATTTCCCATACTCTAACAAAAAATTTGTAACCTTGAGGGCTTGATTTTGTCTTGTTCAATCTTCCCATAATGCATACTTGAATAGCAAATTTCATTCTCTTTACTTATCTTTGGCTGAATTCTTAATGACATCCATTAGATTTTATTTGTGGATTTAGCTACCTTGTTCCCTTTTGGATAATATTTCAAAGATAACTTGATGTTTATTTAGTTGTTATAATCCCACTCTATAAATTCAATATACTAGAAAGTTAGACCATTATCTTAAACCAAGGAAATTAGAGTGAAAAAATTGGTTAGTATGTTTTCTTCCAAACATTTTATGACATCCAGTACTCTGGAATTTTTTGTGGCCACAACTTTTGTCCATTGGTGTAATAGTTACTAGTTTTTAAAACATTTTTGTGCAATGTTTAAGAATTTGGGTTGATCACCCAAATGAAGTCAAGAACCCATTAAGAATAGGGTGTCATTAAATGACTGGTTGTAGAGGCAAGGCAACATTCACTTCTCTTTTGCCAAATACCTAGCACTCATGGTAGGATCTGACATGGTTGTGAGAATATTTTAAGATTATAGGCTAGTAGTATCTCATTCTCAAAATATTATGACCTATTTCATTGCTTAAGGGATTTATACTACCTATATTATGATGTAAACTATCTAGGATGTCTACATATTCTTTTTAGATGCATCTCAAGTAGATGCCCTCATAGTTATTTCAATATAGGACTCCTTTATTTATCATGTAATGAGCTAATAATAGCCTAAGGTCTTATATTTTATCTTTGTTTAGCTCAAAGGGGTATGTGCCTAAGAATAAATAGTGGATGATTTGAGTATACAATTCACCATTAGCTACTTGAGTCTCATTTATTTGTTTAAGACAAATGCATGGATTAGTCTTAGTCATGAGTTGGATGATTTCCTGACCTATCACCATCTTGGTTAGTTTGACTTCAATATCAAAATCTTGTAACTTTTCCATCCACTTGCCACTTATTTCACCTAATTCATTCTAGCTGAGTGTGAAATTGACAACTAGGTCTAGAATTATGGTGTATGTCTTATTTCTTAGAGTATAATGCTTGAAATTTTCATAACTTTGATTAGTGCTTATATCTATTTGTCTATCATTGACTATCTCAACTCTAAATCCTTCAAATTTGTGCTCATGAAGGAAATTAGATGTTCATTATCATCTACCTTTTATGTGAGTACCATTTTTATAGTGTGCTCTAAGGCAAACAAATAAAGGTATAAGTCCTTGTTGAAGTCTAGGCTGATCATAACTAGAACTTGAATAATGGCAGTCTTGATGTTTTGAAAATATTTCTTAACCTCTATTTGCCACTCTATCTTGGAATATTTTTTTAACATGGAATTCAATGGCTTGAAAATCTCCACAAATCTTGAAATGAATCTCATTACAAAGTTTATCTTACCAAATAAATATTTCAATTATTTTTTATTGTTAGGAGACATCAACTTAGAAATGGCTTGGACTAATTTTGGATCAATGGATATCCCATCCTTAGTGATGAAATGTCCTAATAATTTCCTTTTAGTGACTTCAAAGATGATCTTATTTGGATTAAAAGAGACTCCAATCTTCTACATCTATCAAATACTCTTTATACATGATCTGTATGATCAATTCTATCTTTAAAATACATAGTCAAGTCATCCAAAAAAAAATGATGATGTATTTGTCAATAATTCCTTGTAAAGTGAATTCCATAACTATATGGAAGGTTTATCCTACATTTATTAGGCTAAAAGGCATATTTTTTTATGTAAAAGTTCCCCACTTGGTGGTAAAATTAGTCTTAATTATGTCTTATGCTTCCACTAACACCTGATTATAGATTTATAATCCATTCAATAACAACATCATCTCAGATCCATTGACCATTTGAATTTACTCATATAGGGAGGGAAAAGGATATTTATCTTCTTATGATTCTCTATTTAGGTTCTTGAAGTCAACATAAAGCCTAATTTATCCATTCTTCTTTATAACTAGTACTAGATTGGCTACCTAGGTAGAATGCCTGATTAAAAAGATAATATTGGGATTTAGTAGCTTTTGTACCTCTATGTGGATGAGAGGTTATAGTATTGGATTTAATGGCATCTATCTCTACCTGAAAGGCATGTGATATTACTTTAATAGAATGGTATGTGTGATAACTCTGGGGTTGAAGACTTTCAATTCTTCATATGTCTAAGTGATCACATTCTTATATTTTTTTAGAAGATTATTCATCTTTTGTTTGTCATTTTTAGTGAAACTCAAACCAATGTTCACATGCTATGAATGATAATCAGTGCCTAGATTCTCCTTGATGAAATTAGATTCACTTTATTTGGGCTACTTCTACTTTTGATTTTGTAGATCTACATGAAAATCTTGATCTAGGGAAACCATCCCTAGAGAGATGTAGTTCTCCTTTAGTTGTAGGACACCATCTTCTCTCAGATCTTCAATATACATGGGCTCAACATCTTTCTAATCTATTATATGACATTTAAAGGTTCTATAACTACTCATAAATTAAACAATCTACTGATCATCCTTAAACACCTAAAATCTATCCACATTGTTTAGGATAGAGGGGTAAGGAACCATCTCCATAGAGAATCTCTACATTTTAGATTCTTAGAATAGTGTCAGATTGGAAGCTAAAGTTTTTAGTGAATCTATTATCTAGTTCTACTCCATTAAGATAGACCTGATGTTGAATGCATCAAAAGACATGATCAGGTCCCATGTTTAGTTTTTATACTTCTTCAAGTAGGTGAGATTGTAGTTATAATTCTTTTTGATCTAGTTAATAACCAACTCTGAATCACCAAATATTTGAAACTACTTAATGTTATGATTTAAAGTAAATTGTAGGCTGAGGATTAAATCTTAATACTCAAATATATTATTAGTATAGGGGAATTGTAGTTTCTAGGTAGCTATATTTTACTTCGTATTTGGATCAATCAGGGCTAAACCAACACTTGAACCTTGTTTTAATCTAGCTCCATCAAAATGAAGAGTCCTTAACTAAGAAGGACATTATATTATTGTCCATGAAGCTCTTGCTTGATAGTGAATGTGTACACTCCTGCATGTCAAGATGCAAAGTTGACCTTCTCATTATTTGAATTATACTTAGTGATCAGGTAATTCATCTTCAGTATGCTATCTACTTAGATATAGTTGGCTACTCCTTTCCAAGGCAACCATGTAATATCTTCTATGTTTGAACATCTATGACCTTGTTGTAATCATGTGTTTGCCTATATTGACGAGACTTTGAATGTGTAAGAACTCAAATGTTATTCCCTCCCTTATTTTAAAATATTTACTTGTTAAAATACAATTAATTTTTTTAATTTTATCATAATCCAATAAATATTTAAATTTATATAAATTATGAGGAATTTTATAATGGATTTTATTAGCAACTTGTACCTAACCACTTAAAGGATAGAAGACATAACTTAGGACTTAGAGTAGGGTGGGTGGATGCAATTTTAGAGTGTAAATTTGGACAATGTAAGAGAATTTATTGTTGAGTGTATGAGACCCTTTTGATTTTGTGTTAAGCGAGTGACGTAGACAAGTAAGCTTACATGGGCTTGTAAGGTAATTAAGAGGGGGTATGGAATTATAATACCTGATGTGACTCTTGTAAGAAAAGTAATATCTCATTTATTAGGTTGAGTGGAAAATATTTTAAATAAAAAATTTAGAATTTTCTTTTTATTCCCACACTTAGTCTTATTTTGGGGGTGGTTTTGAAGGAATTATTTTTTTCGGTTGAGAAGTTTTGGGAAGCAAGAGGAGAAGACCCTGTTGGAAGGAGGAGAAGCCTGATGGAGTTTTGAATTTTGGGAGCTTGTTGGAAGCTTGAGAAGATAGTCATATGGCCATGGGACATAAGTTTTTTCAATTAAAATGAAGGGGAGGTGGGCCTTATCTTACTACTTATGTAATAGAAAGGTTAGTTTGGTTTATTAAATATTGATAATGAAAAAAGTTAGAATTAGTATGTTATTTGTGTGCTTATTTCTCTCTCTCCTCTATTTCAATCCTTACCAATATCTCTCCCTGACATTGTGAACATGAAAATTACTTGTATGATTTTAAACCCCTTTTGTATCTTGGAATGATCAAATTTGAAATGAAATTTGTTTATTGAGTTTGTTAAAATCCCTTATAGAGAAAATTAAATCTCTCTACACTCTTCCTTTCCTTACATTTTAGATGAAATCATTATTGTAAATGAAAATGATTTATTTGAATTATATGTTGCTTATTGAATATAATGTCATTCTTCATCTTTTATTTAATTATAATAATAAAAAGTTTGTTGGTTGATATTTGAAAAAGTAAAATAAAATAAATAATAATAAATAATTAAATAAATTTATAATAATAATTCTCTTCCTTTTACTCTCTCTCTCTTTATTCATAAAAGTTAAAAACTTGAAAGTACAAATAAATAAATAAAATTATTCATCCTAGATTTCTACGTGTGGTAAAAGAATTATGATTTTTACTTATTTTAGAAAGGTACACAATAATCATGTTATCTATGTTATTTAAGTGGAAATAATAAAGAATAAGTTGAATCTTTGTACTAAGTTACAAAAATGTTTGAAATAAATAAATAAATATAATATTATCCATTCAACTTAGAAGGGAAAATAAAATAAAACTATCAATATTTAAAATATAATTTGTATTAAAAGTATAAATAATATTATTATATCTATTTAAATATACATCAAAATAAAATAAAGTTAAAGTTAAAATGACACACACACACACACACACACACATATGTATATGTATATATGTATGTATGTATAAACTTTAATGAACAATAATGTTATAACATAATTTTGTTGTTGTTTATATTATATATACTATTAATTTTTATTATATATATATATATATATATTAATTTTATTATTATTTTATATATAAAATCATTATTTGTTGGCTGCGATAGACCTGTGGCCTATAGCCTCCCAAAGAAATAATAGGGTTGAGAGGGTGGGTCGGCTAGCCCAACCCCCACTCCATTCCTATAATGGAAGGGGATGGCATCAATACAGTCATGCTCCCCCCCTTTTCCCTATTTTTCTTTTAAAAATATATATATATATCTATGTTCTTTATTATTATTATTATTGTTGTTATTATTATTATTATTATTATCAAATTTTATTAATTTATTATATATCTTTTTAAAATAACTTTAAAAATAAAACCCTATGAATTTCTTTTTTATTTTAATTTAAATCGAATACTACACATACACAGATGTATGTATGTATATATGTGTGTGTGTGTGTGTGTGTGTGTGTGTGTGTGTGTGTGTGTGTGTGTGTGTGTGTGTGTGTGTGTGTGTGTGTGTGTGTACACAAACACACACACATATGTATGTATGTATGTGTATGTGTATATATACATACATATACATATAGACACAATTTCAATCGAATACTACACACACAGATGTGTGTGTGTGTGTGTGTGTATATACATACACACACATATACATACATACAGACATACATATATATATATATACATACATACATATATATATATATATGTATGTGTATGTGTGTGTGTGTGTGTGTGTGTATATATACACACACAAACATACATATACATACGTGTGTGTGTGTGTGTGTGTGTGTGTGTGTACACACACACACACACACACACACACGTATGTATATGTATGTGTGTGTGTGTGTACACACACACACACACACACACGTATGTATATGTATGTGTGTGTGTGTATATATATATACACACACACACACACATACACATACATATATATATATATATGTGTATGTATGTATATATATATATATATATGTATGTATGTATATGTGTGTGTGTGTGTATACACACACACACACACACACACACACACACACACACACACACACACACACACACACACACACACACACACACATCTGTGTGTGTAGTATTCGATTAAAATTGAAATAAAAAATAAAATATAAATATAAATAAATAAAAAAGAGATTCATAAGGTTTTATTTTTAAAAATATTTAATACATATATATATAATAAATTAATAAAAATTGATAATAATAATAATAAATAACATAGATATATTTAAAAAATAGAAAGAAAAATAGGGCAAAGGGGGGAACATGATTGTGTTGACCCCATCACCTTCCATTGTAGGAATGGAGGGGGGGGGTCAGGCTAGCCAACCCACCCTCTCAACCCTATTATTTCTTTACGAGGCTATAAGCCACAGGTCTACCACAACCAATGGACAATGATTTTATATATAAAATAATATATATAATAAAAATTAATAGTATATATAATATAAACAATAAAAAAATATTGTATAACATTATTGTTCATTAATGTTTATATATATATATATATATATATATATGCAATGATTTTGGAAATATATGTATATATAAGAATATATAACTATAATCATATAAAAATAGAGTATGAGAGGAGTTAGGGTTTGATGATTTCAAGAAGCACATAATAGTTTTTCATAGAAGTTTGAATCAAGGAAGTAGGGAGATTTGAGAGCCATCACAAAGAATGTTTAGGCCAAGGGGATATCCCCCCCTAGAGACCATCTTTCAAACAAATGGTGACATGAGAAACCTCATCAATTATAGAGATAAAGATCAATGCATTGATGAGGGTAGTAGGCAAAAAGAATTTAGAAGGATAGACAAAGGGACCTAGGAGGATATACATGCAAGAAATAGAGGAGAATATGATTTCCATTTTAGACCCAGCATAAATTAAAATATATATAGTAGGTTGTATATCAAGAGCTTGATCTATAAATTCATGAGCACCCAATTAATGCTAGAGGAATTGTATGCATAGACTAGGAAGAATTGGAGGACAAATGAAAGATATGAATTGATAATATACACCAAGGGATACTTCATCAGATTACTTGCAAATGAATCTGACCATAATAGGGTCTTCGAATGAGGGCCATACTTCTTCAGGAATGTAGGCTTATTTTTGAAACATTGGCACATAGATTTGAAACCAATGGAAGAACTACCAACAAAAATACAAGTATGGATAAGACTATATTCTCTCCTATAAGAATTATGGTCAAGGTACATTTTTAAAACTATTGTTTATACAATAGGCATGTCATTAGATGTTTCAAAGCCACACCATGGGAAGGTT
The DNA here is from genome assembly GCA_037957365.1 of Torreya grandis. Classification (NCBI taxonomy): domain Eukaryota; kingdom Viridiplantae; phylum Streptophyta; class Pinopsida; order Cupressales; family Taxaceae; genus Torreya; species Torreya grandis. Next base: position 1,571,354 of record JARHVA010001973.1, on the reverse strand, counting down.
TTCAGTAGGCAAAAATAATTTAGAAGGATAGACAAATGGACCTAGGAGGATATGCATGCAGAAATAGAGGAGAATATGATTTCCATTTTAGACCCAACATAAATTAAAAAATATATAGTAGGGTTGTATGGCAAGAGCTTGATCTATAAATTCATGGGCACCCAATTAATGCTAAAGGAATTGTATGCATAGACTAGGAGGAATTGGAGGACAAATGAAAATTATGAATTGAGAATATACACCATGGGATACTCCATCAGAGTACTTGCAAATGAATTTGACCATGACAGGGTCTTTGAAGGAGGGCCATACTTCTTAAAAAATGCAAGCTTATTTTTGAAACATTGGCACATAGATTTCAAACCAATGGAGGAACTACTAACAAAAATACTATTATGGATAAGGCTATATTCTCTCCTAAAAGAATTATGGTCAAGGTACATTTTCAAAACTATTATTTATACAATAGGCATCTTAGGAGATGTTTCAAAGCCACACCATGGGATGGGTTTCAGTAGGCAAAAATAATTTAGAAGGATAGACAAAGGGACCTAGGAGGATATGCATGCAAGCAATAAAGGAGAATATTATTTCCATTTTAGACCCAACATAAATTAAAAAATATATAGTAGGGTTGTATGGTAAGAGCTTGATCTGTAAATTCATGGGCACCCAATTAACACTAGAGGAATTGTATGCATAGACTAGGAGGAATTGGAGGATAAATGAAAAATATGAATTGAGAATATACACCAAGGGATACTTCATCAGAGTACTTATAAATGAATCTGACCATGACATGGTCTTTGAAGGAGAGCCATACTTCTTCAGGAATGCAGGCTTATTTTTGAAACATTGGCACATAGATTTCAAACCAATGGAGGAACTACCAACAAAAATACTAGTATGGATAAGGCTATATTCTCTCCTAAAATAATTATGGTCAAGGTACATTTTCAAAACTATTATTTATACAATAGGCATGCCAGTAGATGTTTCAAAGCCACACCATGGGAAGGGTTTATCTAGCTATGCTATGATTTGTGTAGATTTAGATATAACTAAACCCTTACCCAAGAATGTTACACTGAAGGTAGGAGAGATGGAATGGATCCATGATATGGATTATGAAATTGTCCTTTTTATATGTAGAGGATGCCATGAGTACAAACACTTAATCAGGAAATGCCCTACAATTTAAAAAATCAATCCATAAAAAAAAAAACTTTAGAAGCCATGGAAAAGGATTCAGAGAGTTTTGTGAAACCAAATAAAAAACACACTATTAAAAATAAGAATAAAATTATTAAAAAATATGTGCCAAAAGGGATTAAGGATATTAGGGGAGAGGAATAATAAGTAATGGAAGGGTTAGAAAAGATGCCTGAAGCAAATAAAGAGGATAACTAGACAAGACAGGAGAGTGAGGACATAATGACAAACTATGACTTCAAGAAGGACATTGAAAATTTACTAAAGGAAGGACACATAGGCAAATAATAAAACTAGAAAAAGTGAGGAAAATAATAGAACTAGAAAAAGTGAGAAAAAAGAATACAACAAAAAGGAAATAAACAAGGGGAAGAAAGTTAATACCCAAAAAATTAGATAAGCTCAGAGGATGAGGAGAAGACAAAGATGGAGAGTGGAAGTGAAGAGGACACAACAAGAATCAGACAGACCCCAAACCTTAATCCAAAGGGAAAATTTGGGAAGATAAAAAGAGGGAGACCCAACAAGAAAAAAAAGAAACAAGAAGAGGCAATGTAAGCCATTGGTGTAGGAACTCAAAAACTAGTGGACAGCTTCTTGTCAAGTACCAAACAAAATGAAATACCATGATGTAAATTATATCATGGAATATAAAGGGACTCAATGCCCCTTCTAAAAAGATATCATTGAGATATCTAATTAATCAATACAATTCTAATATCGTGATGCTTCAAGAAACAAAATTAGATAATCTGGAGATAGATAAAAGGAATCTATCAAATAAGTTTAGAAGGGAGATAATAAGAGGTAATGCATAGAAATTGATGAGAGGTTTGGTAGTTATATGGAATTTTATATTGATTAAACTAGAGGTATTACTAATAAAAATTAATATATAGTGTGTGAGGTTGAGTGGTATAGGATAGGTTTGAAATTTTGTCTTGTTAACATTTACAGATTTCAAAGCAAAGAGGAGAAATAATAGGCTTGGACATAGTTAGAAGATATTATAAATTCTAGACAAGAGGATTTATGGTTGATATGGGAGGCTTTAATGATTTATTGGATTCAAAATTAAAAAGGGAGGAAACATGAGAGGCAAAGACTATGGTAGTTTTCAAGATTTCCTAGACAAATTGGATTTAAGGGATATCAAAACAAAACAAGGATGGTTTAATTGGAGCAATAAGAGAAGGGGAAAGGAACAAATAATGAAAAGGTTAGAATGATTCTTAGCCAAAAGGAACTAGTTGGACCAAATGTATATCTTGGAATCTGAAGTATTAAAATTAAAAGGCTCTAATCACTGGCTAGTAGCCTTACAAATTATCTAGGAGGAGAAACCAAGTAGATATCCATTTAGATTTGTAAAAATGTGGATGGAACATTCAAACTTGGATACTTTTGTTAATAAAAAATGGACTACCTTAAATCAAAGGAAATGGATGAGAATGTTTATTTTCTCACAAAAGCTTAGGGACCTTAAAGAGGCATTGAGGAGATGGAATGAAACCACTGTCAGGAATATCTTCAAGGACAAGGAAGAACTATTGACAAAAAGTAGTGAGATTTATGGATTGAGAATGGAGGGACGTGAATCACTAGAATTATTAGAAGAAGAGGAGGAAGTCAATAGAGAATTGGAAGGAATTTATAAAAAGAAGAAATAAACTAGAAGTGGAAGTCAAGATTTAGACAGTTGAAAGAGGGAGATAGAAATACAAAGTTTTTTCACCTATCATGTATAAGTAGAAGATAATAATTATATAAATAAGGTGGATACTAGAGAAGAAAATATCATTAAAGAATCATAAGAGATAAAGAAATAATTTGTAAATTATTGGGAGGAAATGCTGAACAAAGAGATAGAAGAAAATGAGGAAGAAAAAAATATTTTCTGAGCTAGATCCCTTATAAGGTAACCCATGCTAAAAATAAGAGTCTAATGGAGGACATATATTTAGAAGAGGTAAGGAGGGTAGTATTTGAAATGGTAGCGGACTATTCACCTATAATAGATGGATTTATAGCTATGTTCTTTTATCACTTATGGGATCTCATAGGAGAAGAGGTTAGGGAAGTGGTTCAAGAATCAAAGAATTCACAAAAGATGCTAAAAGTCCTTAAATCTAATTTTTTAGTACTAAGACCCAAAAAATGGAAAGTATGAACCTAGAGGATTTTAGACCAATATACCTTTGTAAAACCATTTATAATATTATCTCAAAGGTTATATAAAATAGGTTACAAGGCCTCCTCTCAAAATTGATATCAAAGGAACAAGGAGGGTTTGTAAAAGGAAAAAAATCTTTGATGGAATAGTGATAACACATGAAATAATTCATTTGATTCACATCAATAAAAGTCAAGGAATTTTGATAAATCTATATATAGTAAAGGTATATGATAGAGTCAACTAGGTTTTTTTAGATAAGGTGCTTTAAAAGTTTGGATTTGGGGAGGATTGGAGGTGGATCTAGAGTTATTATACAATAGTTAAATTCTCGATAATGATAAATGGCTCTCCTAAAGGATTTTTATCATCAACTATGGGCCTTAGGTAAGGAGACCCAATATCTTCATATCTATTCATCATCATAGAAAAATCCTTGTGAAGGAAGATAATATCATTCAAATATAAAGGTAAGATAAAAGGATGCAAGCAACAATAGATGAGATCACCCATACTCACATTTTGTGGATGATACAATGTTATTTGCATTGAATAGACTCTAAGAGATTAGAACCATAAGAGATATTCTATGGATTTATGAGAGAGATTTAGGTCAATACATTAATACAAGTAAATCAAAAATATTTTACATAAATATTTCCCAAAATTAACAAATTTTCTTGTCAAGAATCCTAGGATTTGAAATGGCCATATTTCTAGATAGCTATTTGGGATTTTTTCTAAGCAAGGAAAAGGGAAACAAACACCTTTTGTTAATGGTGCTAGATAATATAAATAAAGACTTAAGTAATTAGAAAGGCAAGTTTCTAACCTATGCATGAAGGATTACTTTAATCAGACCAATGTTGTAGATTAAAACAAATTACTAGTTCTCTCTGTTAAAAACACCTAAGCAAATTCTAATGAAAATGAATAGGATATTCAAAAGTTTTTCATGAATAGGATAAAAATTAAGGATACCTCTTTTGTCTTGGGAGAAATTATTCAAGCCAATATCTTAGGGAGGGGAAAGAATAAGGAACCTTCAGAAGGCAAACATAGCATTACTGGAAAAACTAGTTTAGAGATCAAGAATAAGAGGGAAGGAGAAGTGGAGTGAATTACTCTAAAAAAATATCTAGATGGAGTTTGAATAGATTGTTCACTACTCAGAACCTTCTAACCTTCTAAATGGATCCCTTTTATGGAATAACATGAAGGAGGCTAGATAAATTATTTTGAAAGGATTATTTTATCAAGTTAATAATGGATAGGAAATGAAGTTTTGGGAGGATCATTGGGTCAAAAAAAACCTCTAAAAATGGACCCTAAAATCATATAAACCAAGGAGGAAAGCATTAGATAGTGGAGGATAAAATTGAAAAAATATTGTGAAGAAGAGATGGTTTCAGGCCTCAGAATGGTGAGCTGGAAAAGTTTCAAAATAGGGATAGAACCTAAAATGAAGAATAAAATGATTTAAATGAAATATTGAGAGGCTTTAGGATTCCATGGTGTCTAGAATTGGAAAAAATAAAATGGTATAGGAAAGGAATAGGGGAATACTCTATGTGAGTAGGGTACAAAGTGTAAGAGGAGGACACCCAAAGGGACTCAATGACTTTAGTATGGACATGTATTCAAAAATCAAAAGCATGGCCTAAAATTAAAGCATTCCTTTGGATGGTAATGTATGAAAAGATCCTAATAGGGTAAAATATTAAGATAAGGGTAATCCAATGTCAAACAAAGTGTGTTATATGTCTAAATAACAAAGAGAGTATGGATCATCCCCTACTATACTATAATTTTGCCTCTAATTTGTGAAACACCTTTTTGATGAAATTCAATCTAAGTTGGAGTAGACATGGTAAAATGAAAAATTAGTTAAATGCCTAGTGTTAGAATAGGAAGTTAAACATTTTGGTTGACATCTAGAATATGGGTCTAAGCTTTATTACCTATAAAGTATGGTTGGAAAGGAATAAACAATTTTTTAAAGCAGAGGTAGGAACCAAGTCAAGTAAGGATATTTGGAAAGAATTGGAGAGAAGTATTCTACAAGTCATCTCAACATTAAAACAAATGAAAAATAAAGAAGTGGTCCCTGAGTAAATTAAAATCCTAAATAACTAGGGAGGCAACAAAAAATAAAATATGACTAAGTAGTTTATGAAGCTATATGACTAAGTAAAAAACAAAAAACACAATATTTGAGAGAAAAAGTGAAATGGCAGCCCCTAGAAAAACACTAGTATAAGGCCAATTTTGATGGCACATCAAAATAAAATATAGACTAGTCTGGGGTGATGACCATCATCAGAGACCATCTAGAGAGGGTGAGAGCCTATGAGGTAGTTTTGATGGGTATTAATATGAATAATGTGGATGAAGGGGAAAGACTAATTCTGGGCTTAAAAATGGATTTAGAAGAAAAAATAAAAAAGTTATTGGTAGAAGGTGACTTATTGATTATCATTAATGTATTGAACAAAACAATTGATAATCTAAACTAACGATTATGAGCACTGATTGAGGAGGTGAGCAGATTGAGGGAAAAAAATAAGGAAATAAAATTTAATCATACAGTCTGGGAAGGTAATCAATCTATAGACTAACTTGTTAATTATGGAATTAAAATTGAAACAAAATTGAAAGGAGGAAACATGAGGACTCTAATGGAGGAAAAATTATTAGAGTATCTAAAAGAATTAATTGGAAGAGAATGGCAAAGTTAAAAAAGAAAGGTTGGAATAAAAGAAGGAAAGTATCTAAGTTTAATATTGGCACCAACATAAAGTAAGGAAGAATGGAGAGGGAAGGTATAATAAAAAATATAAAGATGCATTGCATGATTAAGGAGAGGGAAGGAATATGACATGGAAGGAGTGGAAAAATGAGTAGATGGGGCAAGTTACCAAAACCAAAATGTTGTAGAAAATTGTTGATCTGGGAGAGGTGTAGCAGGATGGCATAGAAGGGAAAAGGAAAGCGGAGGCCATATGGTAGGTGAAAGAAGGAATGGTAACTTGACATAAGGGGCATTGCCTTCCATAAAGGTAAATATTAAAACAAGAGATATAAGGAGGAGGAACAGTGTTAAGAAGAACATACGATAGAAGGAGAAGAATAAATTTAATCAAGTCATGGTAATACTGGAGTTGTGGTGGGAAACTAGACTAGAGCTTATAATGGAGATGATTCATATTAGTAGGTTGTTGAAAATTTTAATAAATATATTGGAAAATATTAAAATGGTCACCAAGTATCCAGGCTATGGGAATCTATGGGATCCAAGTTTTTATGGTGAAGAGCATGGGAATGTAGAAGGAACTGAAGCTAAAGGTAGGGAAGAACAATAAAAACTCCAAAAACCATGCAAGTGAACTAGGTGGATTCAAGGGAAGTGGTTGTAGGTCCAAGTGTAGGAATATTTAAAAGTTAGAGAAATTAAAGGCATTCTAGGGAGGTCAAAGTAAATCAAAAAGCTAGTCCTAAACAAGAAGGGGGAAAAGGAAAAAAATAAGAGGAACTAACACTTTTATGCCACCTTTGAGGAAGGATAGAGGTGGATCATAAGGGGATGGAAGACAAACACATCTCTAAATAAGGGAAAACAAAATATATATGAAAGTGTAGATGGAGGGGGATCAAATGGTAGAAAATGTAAGGTTAGAACAAATCAAGGAAGACTGCTAAAGAGACAATTTTCCATTAAAATAAAAGAAACTCAACAAGACTGGGAGTGAGAACATAGAGAGAAAGTGCTGCCTAATGGGGTGGGACATAAATTGGAGTTTAGAATGATGAATAGCCTAAATGACTTGGCAATGATGATTCAAGTAATAAAAGAAATAATGGAGAATATCAAAGCTCTAGTGGCTGAATAGAAAAGTGGAAACATAGAGCAACAAAAGGACCTAGAGATATCAACAAGGAGATTCCAAATTTTTTATGGATCACTTCAACCTAAAGGAAGCCATAAATGATAATCTAATCCATACAAATAACTACATGGAAAATAGTGGAAATGAGCTAAGGGTGTACACATAGATTCTAATGATGTCATGAATAAATACTAATGAAATTGAAGGTGTGCAGAACATGTCATCAAGAATTATTGAAGACATAATGAATATGAAAGATAATTTGCACCATATGCATTGTGTGTAGAACAAAAATCATCAAACCAATCATCTGATTGAAGAAGATGGGGAAGAGAAATAAGAATTTAAAATAGTAACTAAGAGCTATATCTTATTTTATGACTGAATAAATGTTGTAAGTGTCAATTGGGACTTTGTTGATGTATAAGGTCCTAGTTTTTGGTAGACTTGTATGGTTATAAAAGATTTTTAGTAGCTTCATGAATAAAAATATTTATTTATAAAAGAAGAATATGTAACTATGATCTAAGTACACAGATGTTTTGAATAATAGTATATATAAAAAGTATATGTTCAAATTTAAAATAGGATTTTTATTCTAGAATATTACATTTTTACATTGAAATCTATGTTTTAATAATAAGAAGAAGAAATAATGAGAATCAGGTTTACATTCTTTAGTGTATATACTATGTGTATATAAACACCTAAAAATAATTAAACATATGTTGTTTGGAATTATTACTCTTGGCCTTTGTTCCTCCATAATCCACCTCTAAGTGAAAAAAATGTAAAATGAGAAATGGGTTAAAAAAAACATAAAATTTTATCTTGATTATAAGGAAATCTAGGGCAACACTTGGAACCTAAATCTTAAGACTTAAAATCATTTAATCTAAAGGTTATTATTTGATCCTCAACTTGCAAGTGAGAAAAGACTTCTCACTTTTGAAACTGCTTTTAACTTATTCACATGCTATTAAATGACTAGTTTATTAATTAGTTTTTCTAATTAAGTTTAATTAATTTTTTCCCACCGACATTTATAAAAAGTGTTATTTAAAAGAATTAATCGAGAATGAAATTTATTTGTTTCCTTTCAAGGTGTTTAAAATAATATTAATTAAGAATTAAGTGGGTTGAGATTATTAGAGATAGGGAGTCATTTATTTAAAGTATTTGGAATGACATTTATTAATTGTTTAGCAAGATGTTTTAATTAACCAAATTTAAGATGTTGACTTAATTAATTGGTTGTTTAAAGAAACCATATTGTTTGAGCAAAATTACAAGTTTACCAAAACTAAGATTTGACTATGATTTTTTTTAGGTTATGGAATTATTCAACAATCATAAAATAATTTTTTTTACCTCTTTAGTAATGGTCATTTGAGTCCATTTCTCGAGACACTTTGCATAAAAAAAATTAACCCTTGTTTCTAACCCTAAATTTAATTTCTAATCAACATAGTTAAAACACATAGGAAAGGTATTTTTAAAATCTAGAAGTTACAAATAAATTATAATAGATTTAAATAATCATTGAAAGAATAAAATAAATATTATTATTAGATTTACTATTTTTCCTAGAGTGATTTCATAGCTAGTTTATTTTATAAATTTGAGATAATTTTCTAAGTAAATAAATTCACTATGGAATGGTAGATTAAATCATTGTCTTTCTCACAATAAAAAGAAATTACCTTAAAAATTAATATTTATAGCTTAGATAATTATTTTTCGTGAAAAGAAAAATTTATCCTCTCATATCATATTTAAACTAGAGGTATTTTTGTACTTGATTATTAGTGTAAAAATTTGTGTTATGTCTCATTTGGTAGGGTCTTTTATCACATTGGTTATTTTAATGTCATTTAGTGTTTATAATTGAGTCATGGCTACTCCACACTATTTTGTGTCTTTTTTATACTTGTTGTCTTAGTTTGAATTTTGGGCCACAATTCTAAATGTTTGAGTCTAACCTTAGTTTCCAATAGATGGACCTAGGATAGGGCCCACTTGAAGTCATTTTGGTTTGTATCCTTGGAATGAGCCTTGGTTTTCACATTAGAGCTTAGATTTTTGTACGTGCATACTTCCCCATATGTATGGAGGTACTTGTAATTCTTTGTAGTGCCTATATGTGCTTGGGAAAACTAGTAGTCACAATATTACCCACAAAGGGTAACAATGTTATGATTAGTTGTGTAGTTGATTCGTGAAGACCAATTGTCTTCACATCTAAACTAACACTCATTTAAGAATGGGTGAACTACATCCAGCTTTGATTCTACGTGTGATGTGATAACCATAGATATGTAGGTATCTTGGGGAGTGGGAATGAACTTAGTGTATTTACCTTTATAATGATCTTTTATGTGGGTGTTATCAACTAACTTGAGAATATTTTTGGAGAACATGCTTAGATAACTAACCCTTAGATGCCCTCCTAGTGTGGGTAATTAACAAGTAACTTTAGTGTGTTATTGAAACATGTGCTTAAATAATCTAATTCTTCGTATGCTTTCTTAATCATGAATGGTATGATTTTCTTCTTTGCATATGTATTTATTGCCAATTTCAATTGCATACTTTTTTTAGTTGGTTAGTTGTAAGATAGTGACCCTCATTGATTATTTGGTGAATGAGTTATTTTATGTCATCATGACCCTGGTGTCACCTTTACAGACTCTCTTAGAGATAAATTTTCTCTAAGAAGCATAAGTCAAATATTGTTGAGTCATTAAGCTTGTTGAAACAAGAAAATATAAGTTCCTAGGCACACCTGAATCTCATTGTGACATTGTGTGGAAGTTCTTAGGTAAGCACATGCACCTTGTGATGTTTTAGATTGTGATTGATAAACTTAAGATGTGTCATTATTTTGAGTAGATCACTAGAGAATTAGAATCTCATCTAAGTGATGTACTAGTTCCCTTATTGGTTTAGATCATCAACTCTTATTTGGTGATGATGTCTCTTAGAGGAGGCCATCAAAAGTGTAAGTAGAACTACATTAGACCCTAATTCCATGGAGTGGATATGTAGGCTACCTAAGTTTTGGTATGGGCATCAGGTATAGGTTCTTAGGCTATGTTAGGGGTGTTTATTGTCTTCCTTTGTGTTGGTCTCATATGTGTTTGGTTGGATATATATGTTTAACATTAATTTAATTTTGAATTTGATCATCAGGTGGTTTTTGTCAACCATTTCATTTTAAATTGGTTGGTTTATTTATCTTGAGAACCTTAAGAGTAAAATTGTACAATGGTAGATAACTCTCCCTTTGTGAGCCTTAACGTGATAACCTTGAGTTAATTAACTATTATTCAATCTCATTTTATTCCCCTTGGGTGTTGATTGGGTTATGTGTGAATAAATTTGGGATGCTTTAAATCTTGAAATTTTTAATTAAGTATTTATTAATAATTTGACTTGTCTCACTTAATCTAGATATTACATATTGATTTGATTTCAATCTCTTACACTTGTATTCTAATTTTAGAGAGACCTCATGATAGCAATAAAATATATTATATAAATCTTGTAATAATTATGTGTCACACTTTAATTGTGAATTGACCAAATCATAATAGTTAAACATGAAACAAATATAATGAATAAATAAATGACACTGAAGTAAGATAAACAAATTACATGGGTTTTGGGATAAAATTTTGGTTATGACATTTTGGTATCAAAGCATGGGTTCAACACTGGAAATCTAGAAATATTAGTTGGTTGGTTTAATTATTTTTCTCAACAAACAAGAAACATATTATGTACTTATAATTTGGTTAGAATGATTCATGAAAATTATCTATACATAGGCACCAATTATAATTCCTAAGTTATCAAATATAGAAACATGTATATTTCCATGGGATATTATTCTTTATTTGACAATAGTAGTGGTATATGTATATTAGTAATGTCATTTGAGATGACATATGTATATTGGCTAGATTTATGAGACTATTTATATCCCCATGTATCTCTAATAAATTATGTTATTGTATTATGTTGTGATTGTGAACTAATGTAAACATTATCTCTCAAATCAAACATGTGTACCCTTAAATTTTGTAGTTGTTATGTACATGTGTGATTGTAACATATTGTGTAAACCCATGCATCATTACATGTGTAACAAACCCCATAAATAATGGATCCTCTCTATATAAACAATATTATTATGTGATCTTAGAGTGAGTATGTCATGGTACTAGTATGATAGTGTGTGTGAATTCCAATTGTTATCTTGATAATGTGAATACGTTTGTGAAGTAACTTATATACAACATCTATTATGAAAATGTGGTGTAAAATAACTTTTGTTCATGTAGACTTATGATGCATAAATGAAATTTATTATCATGTAGTAATGTGTTGTGTTATGTAACCCTGCATCATTGATCTAGTAATTGGGTATTGTGCAAGTATGGGGTTTGTGGGTGGATTATAACTATGTTTATAATGGTTTATACTGGGTCACAAGTGAATAAGTAGAGCTTCTCATAAGCTAAAAACCCAATTTTCCCCTTTACATGAGGTAGCTACCTAATTATTTTAGGTGTGTGCACCATGAGTGCCTTAGGAACTATGGGATATTCGAGCATAATGGTCACTTTATAAATGATTTGTTCCTTCACCTGCCCCTTAGTGGTTGGTAAAATAAAAATGTTTATGAATTATATTTTCTTGTAGTGTAGTGAACCTGACATATGGAGAGATTGCTGTTTTACTCTTACCCCTAGGAGGTAATTGAGGCTTATATTAATCCTTCTCCCCTTAGGTGGATTTTTTGTCCACATAGTGTCATAATGTGTACTTTTTTTGAGATTGTTATTATCTTTTTATTTTAATTTGGTTTCTATTTTAAGTTGTTTTTTGAAACCAACACTTGTTCTCTTGAATCTAAATTTTATTTTACACATATATTTTGCTGGTTTTGAATTACTTTGATTGGAATTTTAGTTTTTTATATTGTGATTATTTGGATTTCACTTTATTACATAATTGAGATGATTTGTTGATACTTAGTATTTTTTTTTGAAATATCTTTGTAAGGCCATTTGGCAGTTGATTTAGTTATTGGATTATGTTGGTGAGGTTTTTTTCTTCTATATTTGAATGTTGGTGTTGTGAATGTCATGATGTGAACATTATACACTTATTATGTGTATGGAGGAGAAGAATTATATTGGAATATATATAGATGGTGTGATGAACTAGCTTACAAGGTCAAGTCCTGAGCCATCCTCGTACCCACCAAACATGGTGGTTTCATACAAGATTTAGATAAAACACTTGTTATCTTGCTTTTGGGAGGTCTAAGTAGAATTATTCTTAGGAGGTCTAAGGAGATTATATGATCTTATACATGATTTGGCAATAGATCATGTTTCATTATTTATTGGGAGTTATAATAATTTTGTTTATAGACCATAGTGTGCTCAGTTATTTCAACATTGATATTGATCTATTCAGATTGTAGTTGATATTATTATTTAACATTATTTGATATTGTTCTATATGGTTCTACCATGATTTAGTACTTATTATTCACTTTGTATTCTCACCATGGAATGATACATAGTTTTTTTTGTATGACCTTACAAAATATTGATACCTATACACTTAATCCTTCAAAAAATTTGATAATAACATTCTATGATATCAGTTGATTCATGACAGATAATGCTTATCAGTATTGGTCCATATTGATAAGCATTATTCAATGTTTCTCAATATAGATCGGCCATGTAATGGTACTGATCTTAGTAAAATCACTCTCACCATGGGATGACACATAGCCTAATCATAATTGCACATGCTATGTATCAACACAATAAAACAATATATGAATTGCACATGCTATGTATCAGAATTATATAGTGGAAAAATGTCTTTAGATTTTAAATGATTGTAACAAATTTATATGATAGTATGACAATATGGTAATATGATAGCTTGAAAATATGGGATATTCCTTAAAGGATATTAATGTTAACTATTAAAATAAAAAAACTTCTTAATTGTAAAAAAAATAATTTCACAACAACAACAACAATAATGATGATGATGATGATGATGATGATGATGATGATGATGATGATAATAATAATAATAATAATAATAATAATAATAATAATAATAATAATAATAATAATAATAATAATAAAAGATGTTGATAAGTCTTAAAAGTTAAAAGATAAATCCTTAATAATAATTTAACAAGCATAAGGACATTAATAATCTATAATTGAATATTTGGAAATTAAAAACATAAGTGATAACTTTTGTTGTATCTATGATGGCTTATGTTACACTATTTGTAACTTGGTATGTCTTTAGAAGTGTGTATTTTTCCACCCCTTGAGTTGATTTGGCACATTGACGATGATGCTTTTATAAGGGGGAGAGTATTTAATATCCCCTATGTTTGAACCTCCATGACCTTGTTGTCATCATGTGTTTGCATATCTTAATGAGCCTTCGAATGTGTAAGAATTAAAATGTTATTTTCTCCCTTATTTTGAAATCTTTACTTATTAAAATATAATTAAAATAATCTCTTTTATCATAATCCAATAAATATTTAAATCTACATAAATTATGAGGAATTTCATAATGGATTTTATTAGCAACTTGTACCTAGCCTCTCTAGGAAGGCTAGAGGAACTAAGTTAGGACCTAGAGTAGGGTGGTTGGATGTGCTTGTAGAGTGTAAATTTGGACACTGTAAGAGAATTTATTGTTGAGTGTAAGAGATCCATTTGACTTTTTGATAAGTGGGTGACTTAGACAAATAAGCACACGTGGTCTTGTAAGGTCATTAAGAGGAGGTATAGGCTTGTAATACATGATGTGACTCTTTTAAGAAAATTACTCTCTCATTTATTAGGTTGAGTGGAAAATATTTTGGATAAAAATTTTAGAATCTACTTTTTATTCCCAGACTTAGTCTTATTTTGGGGGACTCATTTTTTTGGTGGAGTTTTGAGAAGCAAGAGGAGGAGACCATGTTGGAAGGAGGAAGAGAATATTGATGGAGTTTTAAAGTTTGGGATCTTGTTGGAAGCTTGAGAAGATAGTCATGGAGCCATGGGAACATAAGTTCATTCAAAGAAAATGAAGGGGAGGTAGGATTTATGTTAGTACTTATATAATAGAAAGGTTAGTTTAGTTTATCGAATATTGATAAAAAAAGAAAAGAAGTTAGAATTAGCGTGTTGTTTGTGTGATTATATATCTCTCCTTATCTCTTTCAATCCTTATGATATTTCAATCCTTACCAATATCTCTCCCTGACATTATGAAAATGAAAATGACTTGCATTCTTTTAATCCCCTTTTTGTATCTTGGAATGATCAAATTTGAAATGAAAATTGCTCTTTTGAGTTTGTTAAAATCCCTTATAAATGATATTAAATCTCTCTACACTCTTCCTTTCCTTGCATTTTAGATGAGATTAATATTATAAATGAAAATGATTTATTCAAATTGGCTTGTTGAACAAAATGTCATTTTTCATCTTTTATTTAATTATTAAAAAAAAGTTTGTGGTTGATATTTGAAAAAATCAAATAAAATAAATAATTAAATAAATATATAATAATAATTACTTCCTTTTACTCTCCCTCTTTACTCATAAAAGTTTAAAACTTGAAATTAAAAATAAATAAATAAATAAAATTGTTCATTCAAGATTTTTACATGTGGTAAAAGAATTGTGATTTTTACTTGTTTGAGAAAGGTATACAATGATTATGTTATCTATATTTTTTAAACATAAATAATAAAGAATAAGTTGAATATTTATAGTACTTAAAAAAATGTTTACAACAAATAAATAAATACATATAATATAATATTATCCATTTAAATTAGAAGGAAAATAAAATCAAACTATATCAATATTTAAAATATAATTTATGTTAAAATTATAAATAATATTATTATATCTATTTAAATATACATCTAAATAAAATAAAGATAAATTTAAAATAATCAATATCTCACACACAGAGTATTTGATTTACATTGACAAAAATAAAAAGGAGATTTGTAAGGTTTTATTTTAAAGTTTTAATAATAATAATAATAATAATAATAATAATAATGATGATGATGATGATGATGATGATGATGATGATGATGATGATGATGATGATGATGATGATGATGATGATGATGATGATGATGGGCAAAGGGAGGGGTATAACTGTGTTGACCCCATCCCCTTCCATTGTAGGAAGGTATTATTTTAAAGTTTCAATAATAATAATAATAATAATAATAATAATAATAATAATAATAATAATAATAATAATAATAATAATAATAATAATAATAATAATGGGAGGGGTATAACTGTGTTGACCCCATCCCCTTCCATTGTAGGAAGGTATAAGGGGGTTGAGCCAACCGACCCACCCTCTCAACCCTATTATTTCTTTGGGAGGCTGTAGGCCACATGGAGGTCATGGCCAATGGACAATGATTTTTTAATAATAATAATAATAATAATAATAATAATAATAATAATAATAATAATAATAATAATAACAACAACAACAACAACAACAACAACAACAACAACAACAACAACAACGATTTGAGTGTATAGGAGTTTTGAATAATAGTATATACAAAGAATATATGTTCAAACTTAAAATGGGATTTTTAATCTAGAATATTACTTTTTTACATTGAAATCTAGGTTAAATAAAAAAAATAAGAATAAAAAATAAAAAATAATGAGAATAATGGTGTATATATTGTGTTTCTATAAACAAATAAAAATAATTAGACCATATGTTGTTTGGATTTATTCCTCTTGGCTTTTGCTCCATAATACACCTATAAGTGAAAACAATGTAAAATGAGAAACGGTTAAAAAAAACACAAACTTTTATCTTGATTATAAGGAAATCTAGGGCAACACTTGTGATGCAGGAGCATCATAAACGAATTTCAAAATTATTGTATTTCCTCTAAAAGGTTGAAATTAAGGAGAAAATGTAAAAAAATAAAAGTAAAAAAAATAAAATAAAAAGTAAAAAGAAAATAGTTGGGGCTGTTGAGGGAATAATGGAGGAGTGGTTGAAATATTTTCAACCTTGGTAAATTGTTACAAATTGAAAACTGTATTTTGTTTTGTCAAAAGCCCAAGTTGGGTGCAGAGGTTAGAGAAGAGATTTTTTTTTGGTTTATAAAAAGAAAAAAAAAAGAATAGTCATTAAGGGGGCAAGAGAGAGGAAGAGGAGTACGTAGAAGAGAGAGGAAAAAGGCTCTCTCATTCAAGACATCAAAGAAGAAGGTGGAAATGAAGAAGAGAAGGAGAGGGGACAGAAGGATGTAAAGAGAAGAACAGAGGTGTAGAAAGAAGACATACAGTATAGAAGACACAAAGCATGTAATCTCTGGTATATGTCATTACAGGTGTGTATTTATTTTGATTTATAAATGAATGTGAGTTCTTTTTGAGATTGTTCAATTTGCTGGGCGTATGATTTCTGGCCATGCATTGAAATTAATAGAAATCTGAGCCGCTTAATGTTATATTTTAAACTCTGGGCATTTCAACATATTAAATACAGCTTGGGCGCCCAATGAGTGAGCCGAACAAATACTTGTTTTCATCATTCGCCACATATCTTGTTGGCTGGGCATGTTTTATATTAAACAAATTGATTGAAATTCTGATTGATTTTAATTCTGGGTGTGGCTATGTTGGCTGGGCTGCCCAATGCATTAACTACAACTTTGGCCATCTCAATGTTACGCTGGACGTTCCTTTTAAGTGTGTGAAACAAAACAATTGTTCGATGCTGCTGTGTCCTAAAACAAATATGACTAGATGAACCCCTGTTTGCCATTTTAAATAAGTTTGCCTATCTATTTTGAAAGATTTGGGTATTCGTAATAAATGCGTTGGAAGTCTATTTTGACTTTTCTGAATAGAATTGCAATTAGATTTGGCGTAGGATTATATTCAGCTAGAGGGTTGAGATGTCCTTTTATACAGCCTTTTGGACTGAGGACATAGAAGGCTCTGTATAGACATGCCGCTGAATGAAGTCTATTCCATTATTTCAGCTAATAAAGGTTGTAAGGCTATGACAGTTGATAAGAGGAATGTGAAACTCAAAAGACAGTCCATCATTGCACAAGAGCAGGAAGCGAATGTTAACTAAAAGAAACTTGCTAAGGAAGCGATAAAATAGAATTCAAGTGGGCGAATGAAAGAAATATGGGTGTTGAGGACAGGAAACAAAATAATAACAATGTGTCCAGGATATTCTTGTTATGCTTGATATTTTGGCTCAGTACCCAAACATAGTCATTGATGATTCTGTAGACCCTGACGAAAAGAAGACTCAGAATTGCGCACCAAATCACTATGAAGAAATATTGCCGATATCAAGTGACATTGAATCCACTAATGACATAAATAGCCAGAATTGTAGTGAGATGCGACTGAGGTAGCAAAAACCTCTTTGACTGAGGACAAAGAAGGGTCTGTATAGACATGCCGCTGAATGAAGTCTATTCCATTATTTCAGCTAATAAAGGTTGTAAGGCTATGACAGTTGACAAGAGGAATGTGAAACTCAAAAGATAGTCCATCATTGCACAAGAGCAGGAAGCGAATGTTAACTAAAAGAAACTTGCTAAGGAAGTGATAAAATAGAAGTCAAGTGGGCGAATGAAAGAAATACGGGTGTTGAGGACAGGAAACAAAATAATAACAATGTGTCCAGGATATTCTTGTTATGCTTGATATTCTGGCTCAGTACCCAAACATAGTCATTGATGATTCTGTAGACCCTGACGAAAAGAAGATTCAGAATTACGCACCAAATCACTATGAAGAAATATTGCCGGTATCAAGTGACATTGAATCCACTAATGACATAAATAGCCAGAATTGTAGTGAGATGCGATTGAGGTAGCAGAAACCTCTTTGACTATTGATGGAATAAAATATGTTTTTGATTTGGGATTTTGAAAGCAGACATCATATAATCCTCCTACACAAGACATGGAGTCCTTGATCGTGACTTCAATTTCAAAAGAATCTATTCTGCAAAGATTAGATAGAGCAGGAAGAACAGGGTCGGTAAATGCTTTCGTTTGTACACTGTTTGGTCATATCAAAAAAAAAGTATTTACGCTGTTTTTAAATTGGATAATGTACTAGACACAGGTCCTGATGTGCTAAAAGGACTTATTCCCAATGCGGGTTTGCTACTATTAAAATCAATAGCCAGTTTCTTTAGGTAGGGGTCGAGTCTGATAACCAGAGCATTCAAATTCTCCATTGCTCAAAGCTTTTAAGGAACTATGGACTCTGTGATTTAATTTTGATTTTGTATGAACATGAATTACAGTTAGAGGACAGTTGAATATGCATCATTTGGTATCAGATCTTGAAGCTCTTGGGGATTTAGGAATTGATCATAAGTTGTTACAGAATTTGGAATGGTTGCATTTGTCAATGATGTTGCAGTTGTGAAGGATTTGGCAAAGAGATCAACAGGAGACAGCACTAGAAGACTCTGCTGAAGAAAAGGTATGAGAAGTCTATGTTATTTGATTTGAGTTTATTTTGTTTAAAAAAAGAAACAGGTGAAGCGAAAGGAAGCCAAGCCATTGAGGCTTAAGAAGAGAAGAAGCCAAGGAAGGCTTAGAGAAGAAGATCCAAAGCAAGGTAAGCTTGGATTTGTGATTTGAGTTGGATGAAGTGTTGTATAAAAAATTGCTGCAGAAATGGAGAGAAGAGGATCAAAAGACTAGGATGCAAAAGGCCTAGGTGAGATCACGTGGATTGTCAAAAGACCAGTCAAGGAAAAGGCTTGGGTGAGACAAGGGATCAAGAGACCAAGGTGGAAAAGACTTGGGTGAAGATCTCAGAGATGGAAGCATTGTTGAAGGCACTGAAGAGCAGCAAGGCACATGAGGGCAGAAAAAGGAAAGCAAGCATCAAAGGTATGACTAATGTTGAGTTTAATAAAGAAATTGCTAGTTTGAAAAAAGAATTAGCTAAGGTTAAGGATGAGTATGAGTCTTGGATGCAACTGAATAGACAAGCATGGATATGGCCAATGAAGAAGAGATTGAAGTGGCCAATAGTTCTCTTAATGAAAAGGAGAAGAAGGCAAATGAAGATTGCCATAAAGAGGGAAGCCCAAAGAGGTAAGAAGATAAGAAGGTTGCCAAGTGAGCAGCAAGAAGAAGAAGTTGAGAAGAAGGTTCTCATTGAGGAGAACAAGAGAGAAGAAAAAAAAGAGGAAGTGCCAGGAAGAGCACTTGGAAAGATGAGAATGTCCATTGAGAGGATATACATGGAGACATTATGGTCTCTTATTTTTGTATTTAATGCTATTTTTGAATGGGTAAGCCCAGGTATGAGCAGCCTTATGAAGGTCAAAAGAAAGGCCTTGGAGAATGAAGAGATTGGTGCAGGAGAAGACACCAAGTGCACAAGTGAATGTGCAGGAATGAGAAGAGAATTTGCTGCTGTTGATAAGGTGTATTGGTTAATGCATGAGAGAGGAGAAGTAGAAGATGAAGCTGAATTCTATGATGCTATTGAAGGCCAGGAAGAAGAAAGAGGACAGCCAAGCACAAAGGAAGAGAAAGATTGCTCCGTGGAACAAGCTAACAAAGAGGTAAATGAAGTGTTAAGTGCTGATTTTGATTGTTATTATGAGCATGAAGATATTAATGCACAGGTTAGAAGAGGCAAGAGGAAGATGAAATCCTCACACAAAGCAGTCAATCATGGATATGTGATGACTAAGTGGATGGTGAAGCACACAAGCAAGCAACAAGTAAGCAAGCAGGCAAGTTTACCTTATAAGATTGATTTTTCTCATATGAATGTAGATGTGCAAGAAAATAAAAGGACAAATAAGATTGGTTTTTCAGTATTGTCACAAGAGCATGGTTACAAAGTGTCAAAATGGCTCAAGGGATCAGCAAATGATAAGAAGGAGAATCTAGTATGGGTACCTAAGAAGGCAAAGAATGAAGATGTGAGTGTTGAGACAGCAACACCAAGAAATCAATGGAGAAAGGTAAAAGATGACACAAGTACATGGAAAGGTAAGCCAATTGTTTGCAATGAAAGGGATAATGATTTGTTTGAATCATTTAATGATATTGTTATGAAAACTGAAGAATGGAAAGTGGCTATGAAAGCTAATATGCAGCAAGGAGAAACTTCCAAAGGGATGGATGATGAGAAAAGGAAAGAATATGCAGCAGAACAGACAAGATGGCTTCAAGCAGAGATTGAAGAAAGCAAGAAGACAAAAGGTATGAATACTACAATTGTTTTTGATAATTATGTTGATATTGGTGAAGAAGCTGATTTGTATGAAGAAACTCTAAAGTGGATGAATATAATCATAGAGGATGAAAGACAATCTGGTCCTAAATTTGACATAGGACATGAAGATTTGAATGAGTTTGTGTTGAGTGATGAAATGAAGAGTAAGGCTAGTAAGGAACAAGTAATCCTGCAAGTTGATAAGCCCAAGTTTGATGAAGATTGTGAGATAGATGAGATCTCACTAAAGGTAGAGTTGAGAATGATAGAGGAGCTGTTTGGTAATTCAAGAGAAATGAAGGAAGGTATAAGCTATGGTGAAGACAGCATTGGAAAGAGTGGAACAAGACAAGAGCAAAGCAATGAGACCAAGGCAATTTTGGTCAAGAAACAAGAGCAGAAATGTGAAGGCAACCAAGAGGCTTCATGGCCTCAATGTTTTTCTACTAAGGTTGCTTTTGATGTTTTGAATGCAGGTATGGAAGATGAAAACTTTGGAGACACATACGAAAATGAAACATGGAAGTGGGAGATTGCAGCTGAGAAGGAGATGAGAAGAAGAACATACCAGAAGAGGAAGAAAAGCAAGATGAAAGGCAAAGACCAGCAAAGACAAATTCAAGCATTATCATTGACAAGAAGACCGTGGGATCCAGGCATACAGTAAAGACTAATGCATGGAGGCAGCATTTCATTTGAACTAAGGTTCAAATTGTTTCTAGAGGGAGAGTATGATGCAGGAGCATCATAAACGAATTTCAAAATTATTGTATTTCCTCTAAAAGGTTGAAATTAAGGAGAAAATGTAAAAAAATAAAAGTAAAAAAAAAAAAAAAAAAAAGTAAAAAGAAAATAGTTGGGGCTGTTGAGGGAATAATGGAGGAGTGGTTGAAATATTTTCAACCTTGGTAAATTGTTACAAATTGAAAATTGTATTTTGTTTTGTCAAAAGCCCAAGTTGGGCGCAGAGGTTAGAGAAGAGATTTTTTTTTGGTTTATAAAAAGAAAAAAAAAAGAACAATCATTAAGGGGGCAAGAGAGAGGAAGAGGAGTACGTAGAAGAGAGAGGAAAAAGGCTCTCTCATTCAAGACATCAAAGAAGAAGGTGGAAATGAAGAAGAGAAGGAGAGGGGACAGAAGGATGTAAAGAGAAGAACAGAGGTGTAGAAAGAAGACAGACATTATAGAAGACACAAAGCATGTAATCTCTGGTATATGTCATTACAGGTGTGTATTTATTTTGATTTATAAATGAATGTGAGTTCTTTTTGAGATTGTTCAAGTTGCTGGGCGTATGATTTCTGGCCATGTGTTGAAATTAATAGAAATCTGAGCCGCTTAATGTTA
This sequence comes from Torreya grandis, assembly GCA_037957365.1. Taxonomy (NCBI): domain Eukaryota; kingdom Viridiplantae; phylum Streptophyta; class Pinopsida; order Cupressales; family Taxaceae; genus Torreya; species Torreya grandis. Next base: position 1,549,393 of record JARHVA010001973.1, on the reverse strand, counting down.
TATTTTAAATTCTGGGCATTTCAACATATTAAATACAGCTTGGGCACCCAATGAGTGAGCCGAACAAATACTTGTTTTCATCATTCACCACATATCTTGTTGGCTGGGCATGTTTTATATTAAACAAATTGATTGAAATTCTGATTGATTTTAATTCTGGGTGTGGCTATGTTGGCTGGGCCGCCCAACGCATTAACTACAACTTTGGCCATCTCAATGTTACGCTGGACGTTCCTTTTAAGTGTGTGAAACAAAACAATTGTTCGATGCTGCTGTGTCCTAAAACAAATATGACTAGATGAACCCCTGTTTGCCATTTTAAATAAGTTTGCCTATCTATTTTGAAAGATTTGGGTATTCGTAATAAATGCGTTGGAAGTCTGTTTTGACTTTTTTGAATAGAATTGCAATTAGATTTGGCGTAGGATTATATTCGGCTAGAGGGTCGAGATGTCCTTTTATATAGCCTTTTGGACTGAGGACACAGAAGGGTCTGTATAGACATGCCGCCGAATGAAGTCTATTCCATTATTTCCGCTAATAAAGGTTGTAAGGCTATGACAGTTGATAAGAGGAATGTGAAACTCAAAAGATAGTCCATCATTGAACAAGAGCAGGAAGCGAATGTTAACTGAAAGAAACTTGCTAAGGAAGCGATAAAATAGAAGTCAAGTGGGCGAATGAAAGAAATACGGGTGTTGAGGACAGGAAACAAAATAATAACAGTGTGTCCAGGATATTCTTGTTATGCTTGATATTCTGGCTCAGTACCCAAACATAGTCATTGATGATTCTTTAGACCCTGAGGAAAAGAAGACTCAGAATTGTGCACCAAATCACTATGAAGAAATATTGCCAGTATCAAGTGACATTGAATCCACTAATGACATAAATAGCCAGAATTGTAGTGAGATGCAACTGAGGTAGCAGAAACCTCTTTGACTATTGATGGAATAAAATATGTTTTTGATTTGGGATTTTGAAAGCAGACATCATATAATCCTCCTACACAAGACATGGAGTCCTTGATCATGACTCCAATTTCGAAAGCATCTGTTCTGCAAAGATCAGATAGAGCAGGAAGAACAGGGTCGGTGAATGCTTTCGTTTGTACACTATTTGGTCATATAAAAAAAAAGTATTTATGCTATTTTTAAATTGGATAATGTACTAGACACAGGTCCTGATGTGCTGAAAGGACTTATTCCCAATGCGAGTTTGCTACTATTAAAATCAATAGCCAGTTTCTTTAGGTAGGGGTCGAGTCTGATAACCAGAGCATTCAAATTCTCCATTGCTCAAAGCTTTTAAGGAACTATGGACTCTGTGATTTAATTTTGATTTTGTATGAACATGAATTACAGTTAGAGGACAGTTGAATATGCATCAACTTGGAACCCTAAATCTTAGGGATTAAAATTATTCAATCCATAAGTTATTATTTGATCCTCCACTTACAAGTGGAAAAAGACTCCTCACTTTTAAATTTAATTTTGAGTTATTCATATGTTATTAATTGATTAGTTTATTAGTTGTTTTTCTAATTAAGTTTAATTAATTCTTTCTCACCTACACCTATAAAAAGGATTATTTAAAACAATTGATTGAGAATGAAATATATTTGTTCCCTTTCAAGGTGTTTTAAATAATATTAATTAAGAATTAAGTGGGTTGATATTATTTGAGATAGGGAGTCATTTATTTAAAATATTTGGAATGCCATTTATTAATTTTTTAACAAGACATTTTAATTAACCAAGTTTAAGATGTTGAATTAATTAATTAGTTATTTAACAAAACCATAGTGGTTGAGCAAAACTAGGATTTTACCAGAATTAAGATTTGAATATGATTTTTTTTTAGGTTGTGTAATTCTCCAAGAATTGTTAAATACATTTTTTACCTGTCTAATAGTGGTCATTTGAGTTCATTTCTAGAGGCATTTTTTAGAAACAAAATCAACTCTTGTTTCTAACCCTAAAGTTAATTTGGAATCAATGTAGTTAAAATATGTAGGAATGGTATTTTTAAAATATAGAAGTTGTAAACAAATTATAATAGATTTAAATTATCATTTAAAAAATAAAATAAATTTTATTATTAGATTTACTATTTTTCTTAGAGTGATTTCGTAGCTAGTTTATTTTAGAAATTTGAGATATTTTTTTAAGTAATTAAAGTCACTATGGAATGGTAGAATACATTATTGTCTTTCTCACAATAAAAATATTTTGTTACCTTAAACATAATATTTATAGTTTAGATAATGATTTTCATGAAAATAAAAATTTATCCTCTTATATCATATTTAAAGTAAAGGTAGTTTTGTACCTGATTATTAGTGTACAAATTTATGTTCTGTCTCATTTGGTAGAGTCTTTTATCATGATGTTTTTTTTTTAAATTTCGTTTAGTGTTTATAATTGAGTTGTGACTACTCTACACTATTTTGCGTACTTTTTATACTTTTTTACTTATTTCAAATTTTGGGTTGTAATTGAAAATGTTTGAGTCTAACCTTAATTGCTAATGGGTGGACCTAGGATAAGCATCACTTGAAGTCATTTTAGTTTATATCCTGGGAATGAGTCTTGGTTTTCACATTCAAGCTTAAATTTGTGTATGTGCATACTTACCCATATGTATTAAGGTAGTTTTAATTCTTAGTAGTTCCTAGATGTGCTTGGGCCAACTAATGGTCATAGTATTACCAATAATAATATTCCTCTACTATGTGGCTCTACACTCTACAAATTATCATCCATTTCAAGAGGAGGAATGTTATTATTAGCTGTAGAATGTGGAGGAATGGTAGCACTATTATTTAGGGAGTTGAAGTAGCAATAGGTTGCTTATCATTTAAATTGTAGTGGTTCTTCTAGAATAATTAAAAAACATAGATCTCATCAGTATTATCCTCTGGTTCATTCTCATCCTCTACTAAGAATGGGAAGTCATAGGTCTCAAAGATCATTCTTATACTGAGATGTCATGGAGAAATAGAGGAAAATGGTTTTATTAGATTTGTAAAACCTTCTTGTCTATCTATTTCTTTCTAAATGATCTCGAAGGCAATGTAGAACTATATGCAATCTAGATCACCGTATTGTATTGTGTTATGAACTTGACCCTAGTTAGGAAGAGCTACTTATATGATATTTATCTCTAGCACTTTGTTATGTGGCTATTACTCTAGATTGTTTCCAAACATATTGAGAGGACTATTGTAAATCTAAAATCCAAATTTTTGGTTGGTGTTCTATTCATTAGTGTTCCCCATGCACTTCTACATGTTTATAAACTCATTGCTTAATTTTTGCACAATTTGTTGAATAATATTAACTAGTGTCAAAGACTAACTCTGGATTTGGTGATTAGATGTAGGCATAAAATTTTATAGGAACCTAAGGTGTTGGTTGGGTGGAGCATGGGCCAAAAGAAAATGGGTGTACACTTGGTTCTAGTTTTGGGCCACAAGTATTCTGATTAGCATTTGGAATTAGGATGAAGGCCAAAAATACAAGACCAAGATAAACTAGGGACAATAATTGTAACTTGGGATTCAATTTTTTTTATCAATGTTTATATATTCACCATAAGCCAAAGGTATCATATCCACATTGATAAATCTATAGAGAAAGACAAAAGTCATGAATCTAGGGCATTCTTATACATTTTGAGGGCCAACATTTTAACTAGTTGACAAGCAATTTCAATTCTAGTGTACATATTTTGGAATTTAGCATTGAAAGCCCAGATTGGTTCATTTAGTTCCCTTCTCATACTTTCAAAGAGTTGGTATATAACACTTGCACTGGTGACTTGTCAAAACTATGCAAAAAATATGTTTTAGCATTCATCTAAGGATGTAATTAAACCTACTAGGACATTAAGAAACTAATCATAGGTAACATCTTGTATGGTAAATGAAAAGAGTCTGCATGCTACATCTTCATGGGTTACATTCAATATGTCCAAGGTAGTTTTAAAATCCTTGATATGCTCTTTAGTAGTCCTACCTCTTGAGGGAAAAAATGAAGATACTTAACGGTGTTTTTAGGTAGATCATGCATGTATCAAGTGATGTTGATAAAAAAATTAGTTAGCTAGGTTTGGACCATTATACATAGAGAAAAATAGGGTCATATTCTTATAGAATATGATGGATCCTAGTGTCTCCTCTTGACACCTTTATCAGACCTAAATTTTCTATGGATTTATAAAGGTGGGTATAGTAAGTTAGTGTATGAGTTAGACCTTATTAATCTCTTGAACATATCTAGTGCAACTCAAGTGATTATTTTCAAAGAAATAAAGGCAAAATTTTAATCCCTCCTTATAATGATAGATAAATTCATGTTGATATGGATTTTATGTACAATAGGTAAATTTAATAGGTATCCTCTAACATTTTAGGATTAGTGAAAGAAATTCAGTCCAAGGCATAAGCTGCGAGGTATTAGGTTTTGCAAACATGTTGTTGGAGGAATAGCAGTGAGAAGAGAAATTATTTAACATAGATGGTTCAGTTATATATGAATATAAATATACTTTATATGGGTGGATAGATGATGGATTTAACCTAAGGTGGTTATAACCAAAATAAACTAAAAAAATAGAGAAAGGCAAGGTAGAAAATAGGGCCTGTGAACCAAACAAGACGAAATCTTTCTAAGCCAATTTTTGAACTAAGAATTGGACAAACAATAATAAACCAATGTTTTTACAATATATTATAAGCATAATAACAATCAAGCATAGTTAAGAGTCCAAGGAAACAAGAATATAATAAACTTAATCATATATAATCAAAGGTTTCCACATTTTTAAGATTATATATGCACATCTACAAGGAAGATTATGATTAATACACAAAAAATTGTTCAAATTAACAATAACATAATATGAATAACTGTATTGAAAATATAACTCATAAAGAATCAAGAGACTAATATACCAAAATTTCTTACAAGATTTATAAGTTTGGAGAAGAATTACATTTAATCATCAAGAATAATTACAAAATAATCCATAGAATTTCCTATTAATATTAATAGCCAAAATTTTCCTCCCTTTAGGATAGAGAGAATAAAAATATATAAGGCTTGGTGAGGATAAGGACTTATCCTCAAATCAAAGTCTAAATTTACATCTTCAAAAATAAAATTATGTGTCAAAACTATACAAAGCATGCATATACCAGGATATTTTCTCAAAATAAAATTATTTGACTAAAATACAATATAAATGCCAAATAAATTAGGAACAAATAGTTCCAACTTAAATAAAACATGAAAATAAATATTTATATCTATAGTGGTGTTACAATACTAGGAGGTGGACTTTGTATGCTCACTAATGTAGATGGAACTATAGTTATAACTTGAGTTATAACTTGAGTTGGCACTATAGTAATAGATACACTCATTGTAGTCATGATAAAATTTTCTACTATAGTTTCAATAGTGAATATCAGAAGTGGAACATATAAAGGTCTCATTTATATTGTACCAACATATAATATGGGAACTAAGACTGAGTACCTTAAATTGGTGTTAGTGATGATCTTATTACTAAATTTGATTGCTTTGTTACCTCTATTCATAAATATAAGGCATGACTAGTCTGGAAATCCATATCAATAGTTTTAAAATCTAGAAAAGATATTTTAAACAACTACAAAAGCTTATCCATCAACTTATTGTGCATTTTTAATGCAGATTTAACCTTTTCATGGAGTGTCTCTATGCACATAATCTTGTCCTTGGAAAAATTCACTAACTGCATGATCTCTTCATTAGTTATATAAACCATTCCTTTAATTTTAGATTGGAAGTTATTAGCTATAACTCAAAGAAGATTCTCAAAAATGTGATTTGGAACTAACTACCCAAGAGGAGTGTTCACATGAGTGACCCTCATATATTTAAAAATAGAGACAAGCTCTCTCTCTTGACTTATAAATTGTAACACTAAGGTTTGCATCTCTCGATGCCAATAAATTAAGTTGTCCCTCTTAATGGCCACATAATTATGATCCCATGTAACTTGTGTTACTATTATTAGGTTCAAATGAGCATATGATTTATTCCTTATTGATTGGTTGAAGAAATGAATCTTTCACTCCATATTATTTATTTTATTGAATAATTGAATTATATTCCCCCATTTGGGTTGAGATGTAGCCTTTGCAGACCTTATTATTTGAATGGTGTCATACAAATTCTTAGCTATTCCTTGTACACTGTTTATGATTTATTTTGGACTGTGGATAATGCTCCTTTATTGGGACCTTTTCATAGACTAGTCATATCTTTTTAACATCTATTTTAATATCCCACTAGTAACATCTAAAAAACTATAAGAATCTTCCCTATATTGATTTAGAGTTGAGGGATTTATTTTTATCCTTTTTGTTAGAGATATTATATATTCTCTTTGTTTTACCTTGACTTATTCTCCTTTAGAAACCACATGCTTCTTCTTGACCTTCCTTAAGGTATTTATTTGCCTATAAAAATGTAACTTGATTGTAGGTTGATAAATAATCACTAAGTCTTTCCTTCCTATCTCTTCTTGTTTCAATTACTAGATCCACAAAGGAACACTCAATGTAACTTGTTATTCTATTTATTTTATTACTCTAAAACTAGAAGGATGTTATCGCAAAGGGTACATTATTTTAGGGGAAGATGTCCCCAATTTAGGGAAAGGAGGTAAAGCCTTCCTCCACCTAGTGAATTAATTTTGAATAAGTGTATCAATGATGCAATTAGTTTTTCATGTTGTATTATACACTAAAACCATAGGGGAATCTATCTAAGCAACTTGGCCAATGGGCATTCCCAACTATCTAGATAATATAAGGGGTGTAGTTTGGGTATCAAAAAGAGAAGTGGATGCTAGGATTTCAAAATGTATGTTTGATGTCTTAAGATATTAATTACTAGATCCACTAAAGAATGAATATGTCATTGGGGTGATAAGTATATTCTAAAAATAATCCATGACTGATGTATGTACAATCCTAGTAGTAACAAAAGTAGTATGAGGGCTCATAAAAAAGTGAACTATGGTTGGAAAAATTGGCATTGTAGCTACCTGAGGCTTATTCATTAGGCTTAAAGAATTAAAATAATGATTATCTCCTACTAAATCAATTATAGTAGTAAAAATTGAAGTAGTAATCAAAAAATGGGGAATTTGTGTACTTACACCCTAGGAATAAATAGCTAGGGGAATTATTGATACATTTGTTATAGCGGTAGCTTGAGATGGAGAGCCTGGGGGTGTAGTTGATGATGACCCCTAATATGAGGCTTATAGTTTTGAATCTACCTCACCTTCTAGGTCTCCTTATTTGTTTGACAATAGCTCAATGGCCATTGAGCCAATTTTTCCTTGATCAACCTCCTCAAATTTACCTAATATCTCAATCCCTTTAGATTGAGTATATTCTTCAGTCATCTACTCATATTACTCATCTTCCTCTATTATTTTTATGATTGATTTAGTTTCCTTAGTATCTATCTTAGATAACCAATATTTCTTAGTTGTCCATTTATTATCCTCCTCTTAACTATCATATATTTCCATTGGATATGTTATTTGTTGACCTCTTATTTTACCATTTCCTTCCCTAACACTTATATAATATTATCCTTTATTTAAAACTTATAGGGTGAGATAGGAAGAGTCTTAGGCCTAATAGAGTTAAGAATACTTTTAAACCAAGATCTATCCATGAATCAATTATCACATCTATGAAACTAATGCATTGTTTACAAAGAATAAACTATCTATGATTCCATTCTGTGTCAACTAGTTTGTAATAGAGATTTAAAAATATGTAGAAGATAGGAGAATACTAACTAACTCATGCACATGGGAATAGCTTCCCCAATATAGTTGGAATTAAGGCATAAACCAATAATCCTAATGAATGTGTGATAAACATCTCCAATAAAACAACACATAAGTAGGATAAATATTATGAAAGTAATATCCTACACCAACATTCCCCCTTAAGCATAGCTTAGGTGGGTATAATAAAAGATGAATGTGAATCCATGTGTCCTTATAGACACCAATCTATTTTACTGGATTACATGGATGTCAAGTCACTATAGCTACCAAATGAAAGTAAAAATGGTGTTGAATATGAGGATAACTGAATATGAAGATTTCATTCTAGAATATTGGATAGAATGATGAACATGAGGAAGCATTACTTGAACACCCTCCAACAAGATGGTGAGAAGTGAGAACAAAGATTGGTGGAGCTTCCACATTGGTTTCATAAATAGGGATAACACACTAGTGTCACTATAGGAATCACCAAGAAGGCCATGGATATAAGTAAAAAACTTTGATATGGGTTCAAAAAAATAAAGTGCATGAATAAGATACCCATGTATACAGGAATAATCCATAAAAAACTCAAAAAATTACAACATATACATATAAATCTCATAAAGTGGACAAAAAGAGAAAACCCATAAGGAAAACTTCCCTCCAAAAAAGAGAAACTAATAATAGAGAGATATAAATCCCCCAAAGATGATGCTAAAGTAGAATGCACTCTAATACTCAAAAGTCACAAAAGAACTCAATCTAAATGAGTGGTCTGAATCCACTAGTCAATCACAAAAACAACTAATGATAGGATTCACCAGAATAACTTTAATCAAGAATACTTTCAATAATGATGAAAGTGCAAGAGAGTATTGTATGTGCAAGGGATGCTCAACACCCAAGAAGCAAAATCTATAACACACCCCCTATACTATTGACCAGGTGGAGTGACAACAAAAAAATTATATGAACACCACCCCCCCCCATATTGCTAAATGGGTGGAGTGGATGAATTTTTTTTGTGTGAGTGGTATGAATCCACTACTCAAAACACCAAAAAAGATGACACTGTATAGACTAAAATAGTTTTTTATCATGCTAAAAGAGACTTTGAGAGGTTTCTAGAAAGTGGTCATAATAAATATTGTAATGAAAATCCAAGGAGATATGAGGCTCTGAAGTTGACCATGTGATTCTATTTTTCTATTATTATTTATGTAAAATCAATAAAAAAAATTAGATATTGTATTTAAAATTAAAAATCAACATGGAAGAGATCTATGTTGAAGATTGTTCTTTTCCTTTGTTGTAAATTTTCTTTAAATCCACTTTTTCTAGATCTAGTAGAAATAATTTAATTTTATCCAAGCATTTAATATTTTTTGGTTCAATGTTTTATTTTTAACACATCTATGATGGGATAACCTTGTAAAATCCTTAGATAACAATGTTTTTCAACTTCCATTTTTTGCATTGTTTGTCTACTCCTTAGATAAGTTGTATGGTTCCTTTTATTTTTTTATTCATATCCAAAACACCTCTATTATGGAGAGTTTATAGTTTTGAGTATGATTAGATCTAATCAATCATAATGATTTGAATTTAAGTTTCTTATATTTTTTATACTAGACATACTTTTTTTGGAGAAATTATAAAGTTTATTTCAATAAAATAATGACTATAATGTAGATTATTTTTATCTTCAAATAGGTATCTAATTTATAAAATTATTTCACTAATGGAAAAACGTGATGCAGGAGCATCTTGGGAGTGCTTAGTTGTGGTAGGTAAATTATTGTAATTAAAAAAATTTCAAATCATGAGTTAGGTTGTGGAGCTAAAAGCTTCAACTCTTTGCAAATAGTAAGAACAGAAGGTTGCTGAGATCTAGGAGCACCGACATCGGCATCAGGACCGACGTTGGTCATGACCAGTGCAGAAGGCCACTGACGATGGCAAGAAGTCAGTCGACATCAGCAGAACCAGGCAAGCAGGGACCGGCGCCGGTCGCCTATGTGTTCCAGAACTGTTCGTTGCACGGACAACTAGTTAAGTGAATGAACAATTTGCATGTAAAGACCAGTTAGAGTCTTGAGCTGCAAGGATAATTGTCTAAATTAAGAGTCTAAGTTATTGTTTAAGTCTGGGATCTATTTATAGACCCATTGGCATGTATTGTATAAGTATGAGATAGAAAGGAAGAGTTCCTTCCAATTGTAAGATCATTGAGTTACAGGTTGTTGCAAGCTCATAGGGGATCTACATGTAAGTTTGGTCTGTTGAATTGAAGGTTGGAGGTTCATGGGAGATCAACTTGAAGTGCTATAGAGTGCTTGGTGTACTGGCAGGGTTATTACTGACTAGTTGGAGAGGTGAACACCAATTCTGTGTGTGAGTTGGTTGTTGGGACCGTTTTTTGTGTAGGAGAGTGTTGTGAAGAAGAATTATTGTACACTTGAGGTGTGGGAAACCTCTGTAAGGTGGAAGAGTGTGGCAGCTCTTTGTAGTATTCTTTTCTGTAAAGTGTTAATACAAGATAGTGTATTGTCTCTCATATTCTGTGCTATTGGTGAATTCTAGTTACTTGTGTTTCTGGTTATTTCTGCATATTTAATTGCTTATATTTGGTAATCATACTGTGCTCTTTCTGAGGAGCAAGATCCTAATAGGAGGAATCAGAACAGGTGTGTTTGTTCTTGGATTTCCCCCCTACATTCAAATAGGTATCTAATTTATAAAATTATTTCACTAATGGAAAAACGTGATGCAGGAGCATCTTGGGAGTGCTTAGTTGTGGTAGGTAAATTATTGTAATTAAAAAAAATTCAAATCATGGACACTTGTCAAGAGGAGAAGGATAGGTCTATTTGAGTAAAATTTAGTTATTTTAGATTAAAAAGAGGTCGACAACCTTGTCACCATGTAAAATCAGGAGAATCAAGCCATAAGTGGCATAGGTTAGGTGTAGCTGAATAATACTATGTTTGACAGCATATTGTTGAGCCTTTTTAGGAGTTGGTTGAGTGGTGTTAGTAATAAATTAGGACTATTTCAATGTTGTGAGCAGTAGTGTAGGAGGTAGTGTAGGAGCAAGTCCAAAAAAAAGACTGCATATGGACAGACTGTAACAAATTTGAGGAAATAATGATTATGGTGTGTTTAATGGAAAACTCCATGTGTTATGAATAGTTGAAAAGGCCGATGCTGTTTCTAGATCGAATAAAATGTTGAGTCTGTATTGCATGCCCATTTATATGAACCGATGAATTTGTAAAATATATATTAATGCTAGGTTGTTTCAATGCTAGAGCGTAACCAAAAAATGGGGTCAAGCGATGGTTCTGCAATTAGGTGAGTCTAAAAATAGTTGTCTATAGCATTAGTTGCCTAGTTATATAAGGGAGATATTGTGTTGGTTCTATAAAATCGATGGCATAACATTGAAGTGATGACCTAAGAGAAAGGAATGGCAAAATTGTAAGCAGTCCATTAAAGAAGAAACCAGACTGTTGTGGAAGAAGCAGTGAAGATAGAAAAGAATGTGGATGTGGACACGGATGCGGATGCAGATGGCGATGTGGATGGGAATGGTGTGGTGAATATGCAGTCTCCAGAGACGTTTGTGAGTAATTCACAGATGGAGGAAAATGGGATTTTTATGTGGAGTAATGCAAAGGTTTGTTTGAGATGGACACGGTTACGGAGACTCAGGATGAGATAGCGCAGTTAGAGACAGTCGATTTGGATAAAAATAAAGTTAGTTAAGGCATAGACCCACCTAATTCCCTTACATGCAGATCTTGTATTTGAGAGGGGGAGAGATTCTGTCACAAGATAGAAAAGATCTGGTAAAAATCACAGATTTTAAGTCCACCGACTGGATGACTGTGTTCATATATAGCTGACTTCAGGTGGGACATACATGAGGAAGACAATGATCTTAATATTTTCAAAGTTGACAGCAAGATTACATAGCTGCAATCAATTCAAGCTCTAAAAAGGCAAGGAAATTGATAGTCAAGAAGCATGGATTGAGCTTTTTTGACTGAGGATTTAGATTTTGGAGGATGAGAGCTTTCCAGTGATATAAACAGGACTAGAGAGTGAAGAGATAGGATGCTATATTAGAAATTAGTGTGAAAATACAGGGGTTATACATTCATTGGTGGAAAGATTTTGATTAAGGAGGCACAGAGATTTCAAATTCTCCATTTATCCAAGCTTTTAAGAAACTACGGACTCTATAGATTTGAATCTACGAACTGTGCAGGAGAAGGAGAAATCTACGGACTCTGCAAGGTTGAATCTACGAACTCTGCAGGCATAAATTTATGGACTCTACAGGTTGGATAATTGAGTCTCCAGAGCCTTGTGCAGAAGGTGAGTGCATAATTTGGTAAAAGAGTTGTTTTCATCATCAGAGCCTGTCTAGCTCAGCTGGTAGAGCTATTGCAGTAGTTTTGGATCAGAGTTTTGTTTTGTAAAGAAGAGTACTTTTCATCATTGGGTATCAGAATATTTTAGGGACTGCACATAGCCTAAGGAAGGTTAGCATTTCATCAGGAGGACTTTGAGAGGTTTACATAAAGTGGTCACAATAAAGATTTTGATCAAAATCTAAGGAGATATGAAGCTCTAAAATTAACCCTATGATTCTATTTTTCTACGATTATTTTATGTGTGATCATGATAAAGTGGATAAAAAGAGAAAACCCATAGGAAAAACTCCTCTAAAATTGAATAAAATAAGAAGAAAGACTTATAAATTCCCCCAAAGATGATGTTGAAGTAGTCTATACTCCTAATACTTGCAAGTCATAAAGGAACTCAATCTGCACTAGTGGTCTAAATCCATTACTCAATCACCCAAACAACTAACATTGGGATTAACTAGAATATATTCAATTAATAAGACTATCTATGGTGATGAAAGTACAAAAGATTAATACATGTGCAAGGAATACTCAACACCTAAGAAATATAATGTACACCACACCCCCCCATACTGTTGACTATATAGAGTGATAAAAAAATTGTATGCACATCTTCCATAATGGGTAGAGTGGATGAAAAAAGGTCTACACAAATAGTCTAAATCCACTACTTGAACATTGAACAAGATGACATTGTATACACTAGAATAGATCCATATCATGCTAAAAGAGACTATCAAACTATCAAAGAAGATAAGATGACAATAGGATTCACCAAAATAGCTACACTTTAAGATGTGAGATACTATCAACTATCAAAAAAGTGGTGTCAAAAATACAGATAAAATCTCTCAAAGATAATGGCCCTAGTGATGATGAAAGAGACACACAACTAAAAAAATGAAAAGGTTCCCAAAATAGAGCACACATATGCATGAAGGTAGACAAGGCTAAATAAAAAATACCCCCATGACACTTTACAAATCAATTTGAGTATAATATATCCCATATATAAAAAACACCAAATAGAAATAAGGAAGATACTGAGCTTCACCAAAATAGCTCCAAACAAGGAGACTGTTGACCTATGGAAGAAACCATCACCAATCATGAGAGATGATTCAAAAAAAGGAAGAAAAAAGTGTCTCCATATAAGAAGATAAGACATCAATAAAAGGGCCTTGATGGAGGCATGATGCAAACTACAAGTATGTCTAAGTGACAATGTGCAAACTAGAATAGATCATGTCATGGGCTAATGGAAGAGCATAGAAAATGGCAAAAAAGTCATCATGTATGCAAAAACACACTCAAAATAATTAGCTATTGACAAATGACAATCTATAAAGAACATGAAAAGGATGTTATACTCAACTAAAAATGCATATAAGATAATGCAAAGTGTAATAGTGGCATAAGGGGTACAATACAGGCTAAGAAAAAGTAATGTCGACTAAAGCTCATGCAAATAGGATGTTGATCACTATTAAAAATGCATCCAAAACTATAATGAGAGAGTAAATCCCACATGGTTATTGTATACTCCCCTTCTCAAATTTGGCACTTTATATTTTAATGCAATTTTACAAAATAAATAACACCAATAGAACATGCATAAAAAACATACACTTTTGAAAAACTAGTACTCAATTTCATTTTACTAATCAAAAGATATAGTTTTTACAAGGTCATCCCATCATAAATGTGTCAAAAATAAAACATTACACCAAAAAATATTTAATACTTGGATAAAATTAAACTATTTCTATCAGATCTAGAAAAAGTGGATTTGAAAGAAATTTATAGCAAAGGAAAATAACAATCTTTTCTACATAGATCAATCTTCCATGTTGATTTTTTACTTCAAATACAAGATCTGATTTTTTTCTTGATCATGCATAAAAAAATGTATAAAAATAAAATCACAAGGTCAACTTTAGAGCCTCATATCTCCTTAGATTTTGATCAAAATCTTTATTATGACCACTTTCTAAAAACTTATCGAATTCCTATTTCCAATAGTGAAATAATTTTTTGAATCAGTCACCTATGTGAAGAGAAAATGGATCTCCAAGATAGTCATTATTTTTTGAAAAAAAAACTTTATAATTTCTCCAAAAAAAAGTATGGTCAGCACAACAGATCTAAGAAACTCAAATTCAAATCATTATGACTAATTAAATCTAAACACAATAGATCTAATCATACTAAAAACTAGAAACTCTCAATAATATAGGTGTTTTGAATATGAATAAATAACTTAGGTCTAATAAGGAACCATATAACTTATCTATGAACTAGACAAAAAATGCAAAAAATAGCAGTTGGAGACCACTGTGACACCATGATAGAGTTAAAAAGACTCTTCAAACAAGATATCTCCATGATTATATTATCACAACTATGAATCTAATGCATTACTTACAAATAATAAATTATCCATTATTCCATTATGTGTCAAATAGTTTACAATAAAGATGTATAAATAGGTAGAAGATGTGAGAATCCTAACCATCTCATGCATGTGGAACTAACTTCCAAAATTTAGATGGAAGTAAGGCATAAAACCTTAATCTTCATGAATGTGGAAAAAACATTTCAAATGAAATAACACCTAAGTAATCTAAAGATTAGGAAAGTAATATCCTACACAAACAAGGCCTTTTCTTATAGATGATATGAGATTTAATAGTAATGGGGGTTGGCCCAATGGAATGTGGAGTGGGATATGCAATGATTATAGTGGTAACATGTGGAAATAAAGTGGAAATGACCATTGGGGTAATTATGGGAGGTAAAGATGGTCTCTGGGGAGACTGGGGCACTATCATTGGTGGTGTTATCACAACTAGTAGTGACTTGGGAGGAGAAACAATGGAAACATGAGATAAGAAAGTAAGAAGACTTCATTGTTATGTTATAGTTAATAAAGGTAGTGGTAACATAGAAAATAGACCAACTATTGTATTAGGATTTGTAATTCTCTCCACACTAGCTAGATGATGAGGAGAAATAACATCACCTAAATGTGTAGGGGTAATATCAACTATATCTTTAACATTTTCTTCCCTAGATGGCCCAACTTGATCCTGTACATCTTACTATGTGTGAGGAGGCCGATGAATAGGTTTAGAAACCCATTGTTCTTTTTTGATTCTCTTGGAATCTTCCTCAATAATTATGGGATCATATTAGATCCTCTATGTTTCAATCATCGACATGTTTACCCTAGGCATCTTAATAGCAACCTTAGTGTCATTCTATGCATTCATGAACACATTGTCATGACTATAGTATTAAAGTCCACAGTTGATTTTCACCTTCATTTCATATTTATTTATATGTTCCTTGATGCTTTTTTTGGGGTTGTAATGTCTAAATGGTGCCCATTTCAATCCATAGTGTACCTTGATCTTCCCCATTGATTGAAAGTGTTCCCATCTTGTATATTTGATTTTCCCAATGCAAAGAGGGGTTGGGTGAATATGTTATTACTTATACCTTCATAATTAAACATCAACATTGTTATAAAATTGAGCGTCAATCTCCTACTCATCTAATTTGTCAAGAAAAATTTATGGTAAATATAGAGGGTGTGCCTTGGTGCCCTCTACCTTAATTATGGTATACTCAAGATAGAACCACTAGTTGCCCATTTTTTAGATGGTATTATTTATGGGATTTGATAATAAAGGCACATTTTTCTTGTATATGGTCTAGTACACTTTAGGATAAAAGTTACCTATTAACACTTTTATTTGCTCCATGAACTTGTGAACATGGAAGATGTTTAAATCATTGTAAATCCTATTCTTTAGATATTTTGTAGATAGTTTCCATGGTTTGTCATAGGTTAAATACATTGTTATAGTCATAAAATCTACCAAATAAGATATCATATAGAAGTTACCATCTAGTAATATATTTATATTAGTGATACATTGAATCAATATTGAGTTGATTATATCCTAAAGGGTGATGATTTTATTGGAAGTTAGGATGATATCCAACAAAGGGATCCATATCTCATTGATATAATAAATTATTTGGAAGCCATATACTTTGTTTAATAAATCCATGGAAATCCTTATCTCTAGTTTGAAAGTGGCTATGGGAACATCATAAGTAAGGACTTGAATCACAAAGCTACTTAGGTTGTAATCCCATTCTTTTAATTTGCTATGCATGCTGTTCATAATAAGCCATGGATTGACCATGTCTTGCATGTAGGTCATCTTAGGAAAAGGGAGCATATAGTACCTTTCGTATGCATTTATACTTATATATGCCAGATTATTCTTACTAATTTATAAATGAAATATATTTATAGAGATTTTTCCATTCAAAAATAAATCAATAGTAAATCAATGTAGGGCATTAACTCAAGTTTGGATGTAGAATTATGTAGGTTGACTACTTTTATTACTGAAAGGTCATTCTTATATCTCTATGTGAAAATTGAAAATTGGTCTTATACCTTGTATGGTTCTATAACATCAACCTCATCCCAAATAGTTGAGTATTGTTTGAAATCATGGCTAAGAGACACCAAATTGAACGTTGTGTCAATATACTCAGTTGATCTTGTAATTGAATATACTAAAAGAGGGGAGAGTGAGATGAGGAAACCATTGAAACTCAAGTAAGGATATTCCTATTCTATAAATATCCTAAATTTTCTAGGTTTATATGGGGATTCAAATTTGTATTTTTCTCTTTCTAGCTAGGAGGCAATGTGATCGCATTGATTATGGTAACTCGAATTATATTTCTTTGGTTTTTTTAGCTTCTTAAATTGAATGTATTAAGTCATAAATTTTTGAAAATTAATGGTAAAAATGAATTTCACTCCATTCCTTACCTATTTTAATCATTTAAATTTCATAATTCCAACTTTTGCAAACTTTATTTTCCATGTAGCTTATTTTCTTGCTCCTAGGTGTTGACTCAACATAATAAGACACATGTCCCTTTTCAGTGCTTTCAATCTATTCATGGCTTTGTTATTTTCTTATGTGGATAAATTACACATGTTAACATATCATTATCTTAATTACAACTAGATTCTAGAATTCTTTACTTATTTTTATGGTCATGGATTAGTAGGATGATGACATGTGGAAGGATCTTGATGATCAGCTTACCTAGTGTTTAACCCTAAATTAGATAATGATCCTACTTGGGTAGATAGGGTTAAGAATAAAAAAATGATAATGCAAAATGGTGATGATTATATCTAAAATATGTTTATTAGGATCTAAACTTAGATAAACATACATCAAATTTATTAAACTGAGATAGGCTAAAAAGTAGTAAGTACAACTATGCTAGATATGGAAATGATATAGTTATAATATACTTATCTAGTTTTGATACTAACATAGTTTTGGATTTGGAAAAAGTATAAATTAGACTATAAGATGATTATATAATAGTTGTTAGGTTCTATATTTGGTGCCTTTGGAGCTACAAACCTAGAATAAGCCTTAGATGGTTACATCGACATTATTGTCTAAACTTTATACAAGTGTCCTATGAAAAATACCTACTTGATAAGAATGAAACCAATAAGATTATTTTGAGTTTATTCTCACATTTTCTCTAGTGCATTAAGATATATATCATGGATTATCACTCCTCATGAAATTTCAAAACCCTAATTCTTCATTTTCATAATGACCCTTGAGAAAAATGGGTTAATGGGAATATGGTGTTGAGATAACCCCAAAGAACCCTCTGTCAATGAGCACTACCTACATAGAAAATACTTTAAATGGGGTCCCATATTGATGTAGTTATCCCCTACATGTTATCTTGTGTGTGAATCATGTAATATATGTAAAATAAGTACAACAATGACCTAGCTTATAACTTGGAAAATATAGCTCTTAGACTAATCCTTCATTAATTCAAACCTATATGTGTTTTACCTATGAATGATATAGAAATAATATAAAATAGGAAATATTTTCTCACTTAAGTTCTTGATTAAATGAATTTTTTAAGTTTCTTGGTGAGTAGGTAAGAATTTTCTAGGTGAGGAATGAATGAGGGTTGATATTGTATTTATATGAATCCATTTGGAGAAGTAACTCACATTAAAGCACTTAGGCCAACCATTAGGATACATTTCATTTGAAAATTATATGAATTTATGGTAATGGACACTTATGTTAGAGTAGGACACCTACATCGACATAGGTGTCTATCTAAGATGCTAGTGTCTAGGGAATAGGAAATTAAGTACAAACTCAAAACTTGTAGAGATCGAATATAAGCATGTTTTAAGCATTATGGGAAATATATAAGGTTTGAGTCATCAACATAAGACTATTTATACTAAAATATAGGCCAAGGGTCATGAGATAAAGAAAATTTGAGACTTCAAAAAGTGAGAAAGGTCCATAATTGAGAGGAACAATGAAGGTATGATTTTACCAAGTTTATAATAATGAGGTACTATATAATCCATAAAATAGTGTCTACATTCCCCCCCTTTAATCTAGTAACACAATTGATAGCTTAAAGGAAACAAATGCATACTCAGGTGTGTATAACACACCTTACCTTTACTTGAGTCCAACTTGAGTGTTTTTATAGTGATTGACCTACAACCAAGAGTATGTTACATTATATAATCAGTGCATATAATATGGAATTGAAAGTCTTTGAAATGATTGACATGGAAAGAGCAAGGTTTAGGAGTACACCTATGTATTAATGTAACCACCTTGCCTATTAGAATGTTGATTTGAAATATGTATCATTATAGGACTATAAAACTAAGATTTGGAAAAATATAGAAAGTGCATATATCTAATGAGTTAGATAGACAGACAGACAGATATATATATATATATATATATATATATATATATATATATATATATATATATATATATATAGAGAGAGAGAGAGAGAGAGAGAGAGAGAGAGAGAGAGAGAGAGAGAGAGAGAGAGAGAGGAACATGACCCCAATCTTGAAGAAAATATTAAATTCTAATCGATAGTTGAGATTAGATCAACCATGCAACCTAATCATACTTATAACCTAGTAAGCATGAGTGAATAAAACCAAATCATTATATTAAATTGGTAAGGTTAGATGATATAATCAAGTCCAACCTAAAAACTTGGTAAGATTGAGTGATTTAATAATCTCAATCATACCAAAACTAAATCAACTACTATGGTATATTGGCTCAATACATTCTATAAAAGTTCATCCTAGTGGGTGATGATAATACTTGAAAATGTTTTGAAAATTTAAATTGATTTGTATTTTATAATATCAGGCACATATTTCATAGCGTATGCAACTTAGCTATGTATCATGTTGAAACTATGTATAAAAATGGTACCAATGTATATAATTCGACCATAATTATGAATCTAAATTATATAATTATGTGCTTCGGTAATTTCAAAAACTATGTAAGTGTGGAGAACATGATTCCAAAGCATGCCCCCATTATAAATGGAGAAATCTAAAATATGAAATTAGTGCCAATGTTGAGGACATGTTTCTAAAACATGCCCCCACTATAATTTGGAGATGTTTAAAATTGAATAAGTGTGGAGAACATGCTTATAAAACATGCCCCACTGAATCTAAAAATTGTTAATGTGTTGAAGCTATGTGTATATGACATGCTCTCAGTGAATCTAAAATGTTTGAATGCCATTCTTATATGACATGCCCCCACTGAATCTAAAAACTAATATAAGTAACAAATGATGAATAAGTGTAGAGAACATGTTTCCAAATCATTCCCCATTGAATTTGAAATTATACTTGATGTGAAGAACATGTCTTTATGACATGCCCCCCTTTTAGGTGAAGGAAGAATATAAACCATTAGCTACCTCACCTTAAAAGGATAAGATAATTTTATAATGTGTAAATAGAACCATGTATCATATATAAAGAACATGTCTAGGTAGATATATCATTGAAGTGCATAGAATAACGTGATCACATGAAGGCCTAAGATGCATGATAAAGATCATGGCAATGTCTATATAGTAATAATACAAGATCAACTAGAAAATAAAGCACACACACAATATCACTCAAAATCAAGTCAAAAGGCAATGGTCTAAGGAGACTACAAACAACGGATATGTTCAAATACCATACAATCAAAGGGACATGACTTAGTCAAATTTCCATAAAAGCAATAATGACAAATTCAAATGTCTATAAATCAAATAATGACATATTTAAATGTCAAATAAAGTACACATAGGCATGGGGGTCACAAACAAGGGAACATACTCAAATTATCAAACAAACAAGACAATAACAAGGTAAGACACTCAAGAAAGTGCATGAAGGAAAACATAAGCAACCAAAATAAACATGTCATAGTAGCCCATGGATCAAATGTGTTAGAAAAAAATGTCAACTACATAGCATATCAAGTATGTTGTGAAAGATATAATCATGGATAAAGGTATGTGTAAGTACATATATGAGCTCAAAACATGATAATGTAGAGTGACCATAAAATGATACACACTGAAAGTATCATGATCATAGAGGTGGATGCCCCCAATGTCCATATGACATGATCAAAGGAAATGCCTTAACATTCAAAATAGAAATATTTTATGTATTTGCGTATTCTTGTATCACTCTCAAGTAGAATAATGACACATATGTGTTTGTAAGAGTAACTGATGTGCCATCCATTAACATGGAACTAACACATAGATGCCAAGGAGCCAATAGAGCATGTTATATGCTGAAAATGTTTTTGGATTTTTGAATGTTTTTGATTTTTTTGGTATTTTTGGAATATTTTAAGATTCTACTCTATGATATCATCCAATGGATGGTCATAGGTATCTCCCTACTCATTTCTTGACAACCTTAATTTGGATCTTTTACATTGTTTGCATCATTATTTGATAAGTTAAAAAGGTACATAACATGTTTCTCCTCATGTTTTACATGTGTAGTAGAAGTAATGCTATAATTTAGAACATGTATTAATTTTATTTCATGAGGAAATACAACACCTTGATACTTTGGATCAATGTTTTCTTCCATTGATATAGCCAAAGGGTTCCTAATATAAGTGCATATGGAGATGTGGTAAGCATCACCCAAACACATGTTTGAATTTGTTTAGGACCATAAGAAATTGGTATTATTATGTTGCCCAAGGAGTCTTGATAGCCTCCTTTATTTTATAAGTTTTTTAGATCAAATCCAATTTATTTAGGTGTCTTACATTACAAGTAGTTTTTTCTTTTGTAGGATCAATATGGTAATTTCAAAAATAAGCACCGCCCATGAATGAGGTAATTACTAAATCTTGTTGTGTGGATGATTTTTTTTTGGTTCACTTTGGGATTCTTGCATAGGACATGGACCTTAGATTGGCCCCATGTTAAGTAAGATTTTCAAACTCATTATATAAATATTAGGAATACCACATTTTTATTCATAATGTTCATTTGGTAATTCATCTCCCTCCTTTGTGTGAGGAATAAAAGTTTGATACCTAGAAGGGGATACGCTAAGATACTTTAGATGAGTAAGATGAATGAAGCATATCGATTCACGTCCTCATATAAATGTGTAAATGAATCATATTTTTTATGAAATTATATTTCTTTTAATGGGGAAAGAATCCCTCTACTAAAAATAAATTACAATTCCAAATCTGAGGGTCTAAATTCTAGCTCATATGATGTAGTTTTGAATCAAATAGTATAATATTGAAAGGATTTAATATCACATTGTTTCAAATTGTGAAAATGTTCTAATTTAAGTTTTTTCACCTCATGGATATTGAAATCCATGAATAAATTATCTTCCAATTGTAAAAAACTAGTTAAGCAACCCTTTGGTAGGCTATAAAACCAATTTTGAGCCTCATTGACAATGCTCATGTGGAATACTTTTAATAATTATTTGTCATCTTGTTCACATTGACCAAAATAATGTAAATAGTTAGTCATGTGGTCAAATGGGTCCTTTTGAATCAAAAAGAGAGGCAAATCTAATAGCTCAAAATCTTGTGGATAAGGATATTAAAGTATACATTTTGTAAGAGGTTGATTGTTATATGAAATCACATTTGCATTAGTATTATGGAAAGCCATTTGCATTTGAAGTATAGGAACCTATTTTTAAAGATCCCAAATAGTGGTCATCATAGAAATAATATATTCCATGGTAAAAATGGTGTTTTTTATAAGTCTTATCATTGGTTCTACTCCACCATCTTTTTAAAATCGAGGTATATGAGTATCATGATCCTCATGGATAACAAGTGCAAGTTCATGATCAATAAATTTAAGATATGTTAGTAGTGGTATTGGATCTTTGAATTTTGGTACATTTGATATATTATCTGAATATATTGGACCATTGGAAGAATTTGGTTCATTCACTTTATAATTATTTTTTAAATAAACCATAATTTCTTTATGTATTTGTCAAAACTTTTGACAATCATATGAAGGATCATCTTCATCATATACAATCCTTTTTGTGGTAGGATGTGCATTAATGGATTGATTAAATAACTTTCCTTGTTGGTGACTCATGGATTTTTTCTCAAAATCCCAAGCCTTTTCAATTTGTATTATTTTTAGGAGATACATGGTGGGTTATACCTTGCTCATGTTTTCCCAATCCTTGGCTTTTGTATCCATATTTTATCAAATATAAAAGGCCAGAATCATATAGTAGTGGTGTAATAAATATGGGTAAAGGATCTTTATCTTCCTTAATATGGATCAAATCATATCTTGAAATGGTGAGAGTACAAACCTAATTAAAGGGATGGTATCTACCACCATTTAAATATTTTATATTTAAGGCTTTAACAATTGGAAGCATACAAGACTGATCAATTTTCACCCCTTCTTTAATAGAAAGCTGGAGAGTTTCATAATCATAGTCATCAAAGTAATCGATATCATCTATGATGAGAGAGATAAAGAACACAAAGAGTAGAAAAAAGTAGGTAAAAAACATCCTAAATAGTACACATAGGTAAGAATGATGTTCAAAGATTGAATTCACCAAATGTTTAACCCTAAATTGGATAAGAATCCTACTGAGGTAGATAGGGTTAAGAATATATAAATGATAATGCACAAGGGTGATGATCAGATCTACAACATGCCAATTGGGTACTAAAATTAGATAAACATATACTAAATTTACTAAACTAAGATAGGATACAAATAGTAAGTACATCTATACTAGATATGGAAATGAAAAATAAACAATGTACTTAGCTGGTTCTGATGCTAACATAGTTATGTATCTAGATTAGGTAGAAATAAGATTGCAAGATGATTTTAGAATAGTCATCACATTATGTATTGGGTGCCTTTGTAATTGTAGATACTAACATCAACCTTAGATGGTTGCATCAACACTACTATTTAAACTTGATGTAGGTGTCTTATATAGAATACCTACTAGAAAAGGATGCAACCTCCTAGATGATTTTTGGGTTATCTTCACCTTAGATATGGTGAATTTAGATTTGCGTAATGGAATATTTCTCCTCTTGAAATTATAAAACCCTAATTATTCATTTTCATAGTGACCTTGGGAAAAAATGGGTTAGTGGGCACATGGTGTTGAGCTGACAGAACTCTATGTTAATGAGCATTACCTACATAACCAATACTATTATAATTTAGTATTTACATTAGGTATTTATCATAGAGTAAATAATACTTAAGGTTATGTTATTATTAGAATATAATAGTTTATAATTATATTATTTTATGTAATAACAATATATTATATATAAGAGATTGCCTTTTCATAGGGATATGGGGAGATTTTGTAGGAGATCATATCTCCATAAATATATAAAATGTTATCCTATATATTTGTAATATCTTGGATGTATTTAGTGGAGTGTGTAATAGAAAATGAGACATAATATATTGTGTGTTTAAATTATTTATCTCTATTATATGTTTAGTTCCTCTGCATGAGCTAAATCTAAGTATAAGATCTTTAAATACATATCAATGGTATCAAAGTAGTTTAATATCATGCAATGATACATGTGATGGAGTAATAGGGTGCATATAGCATCATGAAAATTTAGTTAGTTTGTAAATTTTTTACATTTGTTATAATTATTAGATGTGTTATGTAAAAGATATTTTTTTCTATTTGAAATATGTGTTGTGAGATAGATGTTTTTTGAGGAAGACCTAAATCTTCAAGTGACATCCAACTTGCATACTAAAGATATTTTATTTTTATTAAATTACCATTAGAGTTTTATTTCCATACTTAGATCTTATTACATCAGGGGTTAAAAGTTTTCTAGATCTACACATAGTGTTTTGCATTGATTTATTGGCTATGTATTGCATTATTTTATCCTAAGATATCTATATGTGTCATTATTATCTGCTCAAATTTGAAATAAAACTTATTTTATTTGTAACTAACATCTCCAAAGTGATTTGGATAAGATCTAAATTATTCAAACTTGAAGGAGAGAAGGACATGATATCTTTGTAATTCTATTAATTTAGTGGTGTCATCATGCATCTTGATCTACATGTGTGCAATATACATTTATTCACTTGATTGTCATTAAAGAATTAGTATGTAGATCACCAGATCCACAATTGTATAAAATATTCCATCTATTTATATGATCTAATATTCAATTATTTTTGGTTTTCATTCAAATGTCCATAGAAAATCATTACCCCATGCATACACCTAAAATATCATACAACTTCAGGTCAATCCTTCAAAATAATTAACTTCAATTTGAATTTTTTAATCCATCCTCTTATTCATCCACCTTGGAAAAATTCTACTCTACCTCACATGTTGTGAAAATGGATATAAAGTCTTGTATGTCATTTAATTTAGATTTATGTATTTTAAGCTTTATTTTAGTATGAAGGGTATATAATCTTTAGTTATTGTTCAATTAAGTTAATATTCAATTGATTATTTGAGTTTTTTAACAAGTAAAAGAATCTTATTTGATGTTAATGTTAGGTTTGTTGTCAAACTATTAAGAGTCAATTGTAAAAAAAAAAGAGTTGAAAGTTATGAGTCATTTTTACATCAATAAAAGTGTTAAGACTCAGTCTGATGTCAAAATAATAATTAGAATTTTGTGTGATTATGATTTTAGTCAATTTCATGTCAAGGTATATCAAATATTTTAGAAATTAAAAAAAATTACCTTACAGATGCATTTGTGAGCAATCCTGATGTCTTTTGTACTATTTCACATTGAGGGGGGAAGTACACCCAATGTGGAAACTTATAAGCTTCATTGACACATTTAATGAGTAAGGAGATTATTTTATTAGAGGTAGAAGGTAATAAAGGATGGAGGCAATTCAATCATCTCATCATCCACTAGGGATGGGACCACTTCTACTTTAGTGGCATGTGATTTTAGTTGTGTGGATTTTAGATATTTAATTTTTTGAGTGTGTTGTGTGAAAAATAAAAATTTGTAATCATTACCTTACTAAGTTTGAAAAGAGGATATTATATATATAATTGAATAGGTAAATACTTATATAGGATGCAAATGACTACAAATATCCTCTAGTTGTAGAGATCCTTTGCCTATCATACTTCATTAGAAGATGGTCAGATGTGAATACATTCAAATGGAAGTGAAAACAAGATACAATATTGTATGTAGGTGTTCATATGAATCAATATCAAGACAAAAATATTAAAAAAATAGTATGCATACCTAAAAGTATGCATTGGCAAATGATTATGTTTTTAGTTCACAAGATGTATTTTCTCCCCATGTAAAACTAAGGAGGACAATGCTAGAATTTAGTATTTACATTGGGTATTTATCGTAGATTAAATAGTATTTGTGGTTATGTTGTTATTAGAAATATAATAATTTAGAATTATATTATTGTATGTGATAAAAATAAATCACATATAGGAGATTTATTATTCATAGGGATATGGGAAGATTTTGGAGGAGATCATATCTCCATAAATATAGGAAATGGTATCTTATATATATGTAATATCTTGGATGTATTTGGTGGAGTGTGTAATAGAAAATGAGACATAATATATTGTGTTTTATATTATTTGTCTCTATTCTATGTTTTTGATTAAGTAAGGTGGAAAACCAGGGGCTGAACCTTATACAATCAAAAAAGACAAGAAGGCAAACAAACAAAAAATGCCTTCAAAGAGACAACGGCACAGCCAAGAACAACAGACAAAAACAAAACACAGGCCATGGGAAGACCAGAGTCAGAGAGGTCTCCCCTTACATAACTATTGATTTGATAAGATCATTGAGTTTCTCATTCTCTATGTTGTTATCATACCCAATATTACCCACCACTTCCAGCATAGACATGTTCAACATAATTATATTACAAAGCCCTTTGGCGAAGACCTTCTCTAGATTCTAAATGCAGTCCTTCAGGGCCCAATTTCAATTTTCCAATCGGTCTCATTCTCAGTGCCCTCACCAGCTTCCTTGACATACATTTTCCCCTTATTGTTAGCAGTTCCCATAGTGTCAGCACCCTGCTCCTCAGTAACCTCAAAATCTCTAGTAGCCTACTTCCCTCCAGTGTCCTCCAAAATTTATTAGATTTTTAGCTCCTCAGACTCTTCCTCCTGGGTTGCTTCTTCTGAAGCACTTTCTGAATAATCAATCAGTTTGGCCTTTAGGGCTGGTTTACCAGCAATCCACCCTAACCTTCACACTCTAGAGGGGAATCCTTCCTTATTAATTTTGGAAGGCTTGTGAGATTTGCCACCTTGGCCCCCTGTGGCCCTGCCGAGATTCTTGTGGGTCCATTCTATAGTCTCTTTAATATTTTCTTCCTCTTCATCAACCTTTCTCTTCTTTCCCTTCTTGCTCGCAAAGGAGTTGGGGGTATCAACAGGGGTCTTTTCAGGGTCATCAATATGCCTCATTCCTGACAAGTCATCTCCTTTTGAATGATCTCCCTAATGTTTAAGGGAATATGAACACCTTGTTGCCACACCCTCCAACCTGAAAATTGCTGCCCAAGGTTGGCACAAGCATCAACGACCCTGTTGCCTTCTCTGTAGGTATGGGAAATCTCAACTTCAAAAAACTTTTGTAAAAGAAATTGGATATCAGTAATGATGTCTTTTAGCTTGATTCCCACATTTGAAGCTTTATTAACGACATCTATGACCATCTTAGAGTCTCCTTGTATATTCAAGTTTCTTATTCCTAGGGATATAACTAACTTTAATCCCCATAGTAAAGCCATTGCTTTAGCATAGTTGTTGCTCTGGCATCCAATTCCACTGGCATAGACAACAGACATCCATCCTTTATCATTCATTATAATTCCTCCTCCACTAGCTTTACCATCCAACTTGGATGCCCCATCAAAGTTAAGTTTCATCCAGTTAGGTTTAGGGGGGGATCCATTTAGTATTAAGTCTCTATAGTATTTTGTAGTTATTATACCTAGGGATCTAGTTTAAAACCTTTCATTTGGCTTTCAATTTGAGATAGGTGTTTCTCCACAACACGAATATGAGCTGTTGTAACACTTTCCATAATGGTCTTAGCAAAGGAGTTAAACACCTGAGAAGCATTTCTAGCAGTGTCCCTAAAAATTCTATGATTGCACTCTTTCCATAAAGTCCAACTCAAACATGGTGAGCTTGCTTCCATAATTCCATAAGCCAGGGATGTGTGAAGGTTGGGTTCTAGCTGAGAATTACTTCTTTAAGGTCAGAATTGTAGACCCATTCAATACCAAAGTTGTTAAGTATTGTGCCCCATAATTCTCGAGCAAACTCACAATGGATAAAGAGGTGTGAAACTGATTCCTCTTTTGAACCACACATGAAACATCTGTTAACCAAAGTAAATCCTCTCTTTTGAAGGTTATCCTGAGTAAGGATTTTGTTATGAGCAGTAACCCACCAAAACATGTTAATTTTTGGAATAAGTTTATGATTCCAAACTTTTTTCCATACATCTTTATTCTAAGCTTCAGGAATGAGTAGATGGTAAGTAAATTTGACAAAAAATGATCCATTCTTATCTGGCCATTAGTATTGTTCATCCTCCCAAGGAAAGAGAGGGATTCTGATCTCCTGAATGCATTGATAGATCTCCCAAACTTTTGAGAAAAGCTTAGGCTAGTACACACAACAATCCAAAAAAAATTCTAGCTCCTCATCCCATTATTATTTTCCATATAATCACTAACCCTATCTCCAAAAAACTGGGTAGTCAAGTCAACAATCTCTCCATAGTTTCCCTGTGTGATGAGAGCCTTGTCCTTTAACCAGATATCATCCTAGAATTTAATATGCCAGCCATTTCCAAGTTTCCATCTAATACCCTATTTGAGAAGGCTTCTACTTTTTAGCATTTTATTCCATATCACAGATCCTTGGGGCAATCCCGTTTGTTGAAGAAAGTTGGAATAATCAATGCTATGCATGTATTTGGCATACATTATTTCCCCCCAATCATTGTTCTTATGGATCAGGTTCCAACTAACTTTTTAGAGAAATGCTTTTTTCATGTTCGTGATGGACCTAATATTAAGTCCACCATGAGATTTTGGAAGACACACTTTTTACCATATAACTAAAGACATTCTCTATTTGTCTTCCACTCCTATCTATAAAAAATTCCTTTGGATATGTTCTATTTTCTCAACAAAATATGGAGGAATTTTAAAAAGAGATAGGAAGTATGTAGGAATACCTTGTAGTGAAGCTCGAAGAAGTTGCATTTTACTAGCACTACTGAGTAGTTTCCCCTTCCAACCAAGAAGTTTCCTCTGCGTTCTTTCCACAATTCCTTTCCAAAATCTAGGAGATACCTCTTTGACCAAGAGTGGGAGACCCAGGTAGGTAGTTGGTAGGCTAGCTTCAACACATTCTAATATATCTATGATTTTATGTCTAATTTCATTAGGAGTGTTGAAGAAATACACATTAATTTTCTAGAAATTTATCCTTTATCCCAACTCTCTGGCATAATTATTTAAGATATTCTTCCATCTTCTAGCTTCAATCACCGATGAGATGCCAAAGAAGATGGTATCATCCAAAAACTACTGTACTACCATAGGATGAAGGGAGGAGGCAGGTTTAATGCCCACTAGATTTTTTGAGGCTATATTTGCTTGTATGTATCTTCCCAGTGCCTCAGCCATAATGATGAATAAGTATGAGGAGAGAGGGTCTCCCTGATGAATTCCTCTCAAGGATGAGAAAAACCCTCTAGGAACACCATTAACTAGCACTGAGAATTTTGCATAAGAGACCGCATTCCATAACAAGCGAGACATTTTATCATTAAACCCAATTTTTTTGATCACTTGGAATAGAAAAGTCCACGAGACTTTATCATAAGCTTTAGAAATATCAAGCTTGAGAGCCATCCTAGGGATTCTACTATTATCCATGGAGTGAATAATCTCATGTGTGGTGATCACAACATCAAGAATCTGCCTACCTGGGATGAAACCTTTTTGAGCAAGAGAAATAATTTTGTCTAGCAAAGGTTGAATCCTCATGACCAGCATTTTAGTACATAACTTATACACAGTGTTACATAGAATAATGGGCCTAAAATTAGTGAGGTGTGAAGGTTGTGATTTTTTAGGAACAAGTACTGTGAAGGTATTATTAGCTTGTTTCAAAAGTTTACCTAATCTAAAAAAATCACACACAATAGCCGTGAGGTCCACTCCTACTATCTCCCAATATTCTTGAAAGAATATAGGAGGAAAGCCATTAGGACTTGGGGCTTTAAAATCACCCATGGAGAATAAAACAACATGGACTTCTTCCTCAAATATAGGCTTTACCATCTCCAGATTATCTTCTTCTGTTATCAAATAGGGGATTTTATCAATAAATTGATTCATAGGTCTATCAATTTTATCATTATTATTTTCTTTCATAATCAGATTCTAAAAGAAAGCCCTGGCTTGTTCCCCTATTTCATTATCCTTGGTAATAATGTTGCCATTATCTAGGACAAGCTTAGTTATTGAGTTGGCTTTCCTATGTTTCATAGCTGAGAGATGAAAAAAGGAAGTGTTCCTATCCCCCTCTTTAAGCCACTAAACATGGGATTTCTATTTCTATAAAACCTCTTCTCTTTCCATAAGATTCTTACATTTTGAAGATAGGATATTCTCTTCTTCTAAAGTGTCCTCAGAATCATCCCCTTGATCTATCAGTTGCTGTATATCCTTGAGTTTTCCCACTATATTTTTCTTCTGCTGGAAGACCTACCCAAAGCTGTATCTATTCCATCCATGAACTTCTTGTTTAATGTGTTGGAGTTTCTTGACTATTCTGAACATAGGAGTACCTTGAATAGTAATTTTCCACCATTGGGCCACCATTTGTCTAAAGTCTTTGTGTTTGATCCACATAGCTTCAAAATGGAATGGGGAAGGTCTGGAATGTCCCTGTTCTCTCCAATTGAGGAAGATCGGGCAGTGGTCAGACGTGGTTCTAGGGAAAGCCTATGCCTGAATATTATGATAATCCTTCTAGTTTTTTGACATAATAAATTTATCTAATTTAACTTGAATCATTTGATCTCCTCTTCTTCTATTGGTCCAGGTAAAATTTTGGTTTTGCAGCTCTATGTCCAATAATCCCCAATCATTGATGAATTCAAAAAAGTTGAACATGTTGTCCGAGTAATCCATAATTACACCCTATTTTTTAGAAGGGTATAGAGGAGTGTTAAAATCTCTGGCTAACATCCATCTAATGTTCTAGGGATTATTCTTGAAACTGCTCAGGTCTATCCATAATTTTTTTCCCAAAGCCATGTTATTTTGTCTCTATTCTATGTAAAACTCATATACATTAGATAAATCTATGTATAATATCATTAAATACCTAAAAAATAATCATAAGATGACTTCAAACTGATGTAGTTCTCCCCTATGTGTTGGCTTGTGTGTGAATCATGCAATATGTGCAAAATAAGTATAATAGTGACCCAGCTTGTAAATTTGAAAATATATATCTTGGGATACTGTTTCAGTACTTAAAACCTATGTATGTGATGTCCCTATGACTAATATGGAAATAGAAGAAAACAAAGAATATTTTCTCACTTGAGTACTTGATTTAATGCCTTTTTTAAGTTGCTTGTTAAATAGGTAAGAAGTTTCTAGGTGAGGAATGCAATAGAGTTGATATTAGATTTATATAAATTCATTTGGAGAAGTAACTCACATTAAAGAAATTAGGATGACCATTAGGATATGTTTCATTTGAAAATTGGATGAATTTAGGATATCGGACACTTGCATCAAAGTAGGATACCTAAGTCAACATAGGTGTATATTTGGGATGCTAGTGTCTAGGAAGAAGGAAAGTAGGTACATACTCAGAACTTGTAGAGGTGGAATTTAAGCATGTTTTAAGAATTTTGGGAAAGATATAAGGTTTGGTTCATCAACATAAGACTAGTTAGACCAAAAAATAGGCAAAGGGGCACATGGTAGAGTAGATGCAAGAATTTAAAAATTGAGAAAGGTACAAAATTGAGAGGAACAACAAAGGTCTGAGTTTTCCAAGAATAAAATATTAATGTGATATATAATCCATAAAATAGTATCTACACCCAAAGACTAAAATTTATTATAGATAAGAGATCCATCTCTAGGTTGGTGAGATGGTGACATGTGGATGAATCTCACTTATTTGTTTGCTTGAGATAATTGTACAAGGAACTCTACTGATATCACTTTCAGGTTAGCAATATGATGACATGTGGATGAATCTCACTAATTTTCTTACCTAAGATAATTGTTTAAATAACTTTGTTGATGTCACCTTCAGGTTAGTAGGATGGTGACACTTAGATGGATCTCAAAGATTCACTTGCTTGGGATAATCATATAAGGAACTCTACTAATTTCACCTCCAAGTTAGAAGATGATAACACATGGATGAATCTCACTATTCCACTTTCTTGAGATAATTTTACAAATTACTCTGATGATGTCACCTATGAGTTATTGGGATGGTGACATGTGATGTCTCAGTGATCCACTTGCTTAAGATAATCATATAAGTAACTATATTGATATTACCTCTAGGTTAGTGGGATGGTGGCATGTGGACAAATCTCAATGATAAACTTATTTGGGCGACTTATGTTCTTTTCTTGATCTCCAAGTAAGCAAAATAATGCCATATAATAAAATTATATGTGCCCAGAAGTGTCCTAGGTAAATATTTAAGTGCAAAAGAATCTATTCAAGACATGCCATAGGCAAAGAATCAACTAGAAAAAAACACACAAGCATAGTTATCCTTTAAATCAAAAATATGACATGTAAATAAACCTTTTGAATTGAAATAAAGTCAAAGGTGAAAGATAAATCATGTATATGGCTTAGTCACATCTTTGATTCCTCTTCTCATAACTTTGAAACACACTGTGGACTTCTAAAATAACCTCAAGATTATGATTTTAAAACCAGCGTCATATAATTTTAAGTTTCTTAAGACCTTAAATAAATATATTGAATCATAATGGGTCCCCATTTTTATTTTAAAATGGTTTGTGTGTGTTAGGGTAGAATAATCACAAAGATAACTATTGATAATATTGCTACTATTCACACTTAGATTTACTATTAATCCATTTTTATGGCCTAAGTTCCCAATACATTATATATAGAGGTGGACATATTTTATTTCCTAACAATAAATGATAAGAATACAAAACAAAATTAGGAATAAGTCTAATCTAGGAAAATGTTACCAGTAATGGCTACATGAAAATAGAACATGGGAAGTTTTAATTGAGAGCTAACAATAATAGAAGTTAAGTATAATGAGGAAGATCTATAAAAAACTTAATTCAACCATAGATGTCATATTTTTACATGCAAGATTGGTTCTTCCATCATGGGTAACAACCTCAACATACCATTACAACTGCTATAGGTCAAGACAGGGTGTTGGAAGTTGCTATGGGTTTAACATGGTAGTCTCAAAGTAGCTACAAGCTCATTACTTAATTTATATGGGTTGTCATTACCTATATAATTTTGGTTAACAATTTACATAAGTTATACATGATGTCACTACCCATAACACTACATAGTTTCTATGGGCTGTCACTACCCAAATTGTTATGGGTTGTAAGTACCCATAATTTTTGTGTGTTAGTCTTCTTTACTCACATTCCTTGAACATATAAATTAGAAATAAAACAACATAACAAAGATAACCATAATTCATATTAATAAAAAATTAAATTTATTTCATTCATATAAACATAAATAATATATGAATGATGTCTCTTAGAGCTTTAGTAGAAAAATATACAAATCATGGATAAAGACTTTTAAAAATGAGAGGCTCAAAGATATTTTTTTAGGGATTAAAAGTGAAAAAAATACATGGATCATTAATTATGATTGAGATACAATTACAATATATAATGTATGCATAGAGGTAGGTTGATTTACTTAGGCCATTCCTTCAGCTGATATAATAACCGATGAGGATGAAGGGGCAGGAAAATAATATCTTTTAACCTCTTACCTATATTTAAAATACTAGATAAGGGAAGGGGATTATTGGTTCTTTACTTCACTATCATCCACAGTGTTTAAATATAACCTATCATCATCATAGGGCTCATCATCGTAAGTGATATTGAGACTTTCCCTTAATGCATCTACATGCCCATGGACTCTCCTACAAGGATCCAATTATCAATCATCATGGAACTATAGGGAACTAAAATATGGCTTATGAGTTGACATGGATAATACTATAGTGATATTATTATATTCATGGTGATTGATGATGCGAGGTAAATATGGGTAGGGATTCTGACTCCTATTAATCTAGTGACTTGCCACACCATTGACATATTGGTATGACATCTCATGCTCTACCAACTTGTTAGGCACATAGTTGGGTAACCTAAAGGGAATAATTCAAATCCATTTAACTATAATTATAGTGAAATTTTTGTATTACCAATAGGCCCTAATCACCATAATTAAAGGTCTCATTTCATTAGATGATCTAAGAATCCTCATTTTTTTGGTGATGAAGTACAATGGTTAATAGAAATGATTGAAAATGTATTCAATGTGAGATATGTAATCATTAATATAAATTTTAGAGTAAACCACATGCACTATGTGACTAGAAGATGTCGATTGTCAAAAATAAGAGTTCTTGAATGAAATAGTATCACAAAAATCATCTACAAAATAAGACATCATATAGCATATGCATCTTTTCCTGACCCTTATCACCTATTGGGATAAGTTAACGGTTATGATCCTTCTCACATCTAGGATCTACTTCTCATTAGTGATTACACTAAGGAGGGAACCCAAAATTTATTGACATGCAAAATGTCACTAGCCCCAAACATTATGTAAAGAAATAACATTTTAATTTTGACCCCTTATCTAAATGTTTTAATTGTATAGGAATCTATGTTTCCCTTGTTTAGCCAATGTTTTGGATCTTCAACCCACTCCTTCAAGGTATTTACAATGTCATGTGCCTCCATCCATTCTAAGGTAATGTCCCTACTATATGAGATGTCTATATCTGGGAGAAGATAGTATTTTGTGAAAACTATGCCTAAAATTATGGTAATTAGATACTTTCCATTGTCGGTTTGAATTAAATTATTCCTATGCATAATTTTAAAATATTTTTTAAAATATGTCACTATAAAGAAATATCTTAGGTTTGGAAGAGACTTGTAGATCCTAGATTGCTTAATGTCTAAGATATATTCTGAGAAGTCAAGCTCCTCCTAGGTGGCATCATCATTATTCAAAATTTTATGCTTCTCTTCCACAACTTTGAATACATCATTATAATGTTTGTATCTCACTATGAATTGTGTGAAAGTCATGTCTCTGAACTCTTATGTAGGACTTTGGGTTGATGAAGACTTCATCATGGTAGATGTTAAAATAGATAACACAATGTATCAATTTTGAAAGAATACAAGCACTTTTGATCAATATTTCAAGGTCTATTTATCACCAAATAATATGAATTATTAGAATATATATTGAGATGATAATGGAGCATGAATTTTGGTTGGAGGGTATATTTTGGATTTTAAAATAGATCTTGAAGTAATGGCTATTGGAGCTCACAGGTGTGAGTATTAACTATGAATTGATAGTACTATTTGAATTAGCTACCTTTGGTCCCTAATTTTATTTTCTAAATATACATTTAATGTTAAATAAATTTGATGTGGCTAGGACCTTCCATGTGTCCTCACATAAAGGGTCTTGGGATCTAGTAAAGTGTGGTTAGATCACTTATTTATTGTGGTAAGTGTGCTAAACATATTCCTATATTTTCCCTCATTACATTCAAAGGAGTTACTCTGACATGCCAAGTGTGCTTGTCTACTGAGGTGGTCCCTCAAAATGTTTAAGATTATCCTATGTCAAATAAAAGGTCCTATGTTTATGAACCTCTCAGTGTATGAATAGGACATGTGACATAATTGACTATATAAAACCTCCCACTTTGTACCATTTAACTATCATTTCATGATCTATATGAGAATTATGTGGAATTATCTAATAAACTAAGGGGTGTTAGGATCATATGTTTATATGAGTAGAGAGAGAATCTAGGAGTATGGACCTGACATGTAGCTAGCATTAATTAGATAATAATCTTACATTATACCATATTACTACCATTCTTAGAGGTTATTACATCATGGGACTCTAAGAGTATGGATAGATAGGTGTGTAAGTAGAGATTCCATGAGCAACATGGGATCACAGGATACACAAAGTATACAAAATAATAACTTAGTTAAAACCACTTATAAAGAAGAACAAACTTACCTATGAAGGCTGTGTCACAAGAGTATGGTTCATAGGACTTGAGGAATGTGGGATTTTTTGTGTGGCTATTTCTCACCAAAGAAACATTAGTTCTTGAAAAAAGAGAATTATAAACTTTAAGATCAAAAGAGGGAATAATTTTAACATTGAAATAAACCCACAAACACTTTATATTATTGTGATAGTAAAAAATAGGGGGGTTTAAATCATTTAGACAAATACACAAGAGCTAAGGTCCATTAAGCATTAATTATTTAGATCAAGACCGACCTTTTAAATAAAAACACATGAATTTCATAGTTTAATTTTAGGTTCCTTATAAATCATGAAGTGAAATAGGGTTCCATTCCTTATGGAAAATGGGCATGTTGGACTCAAAAATGGTGACTATGCAAGTAAAACACTATCCAAGTGTTTATAAATCAAAATTTGTGGTTTTGCCTTAGATAAATTAGATAGAATATGGAAATTAATTTCATATTATAAAAATATGGATTATTTGAATTAATTTTATCACATAACATACTAAGTCTTAGTCCTTCCAAGAACTCAACTAGGGTTTAAAATTGATTTACAAAATTTACTTTAGAGGTTTTGACATAGCATAGGAGTAACCTTCATGACTCAGACTTCTGTAAGCTATTGTATTTTATTCATTCTTATCTAGGGGGAAGGCCTATTGATTATTCTCCTAAAAACAAATATTTATATCCCAACAAAGATATATTTGCTCCACTCTAGGCCTTTCTCCATTTCTAGCCAGGTGGGAAATCCTACGATGGAGGTTACCTAAATTACACTTTCTTAGGAGAAATTTTTTGATTTTATTGAAGTGTTTAGATTCTCATATTTTTATTTCACTTTTATTTTCTCCATGATTGTTGGGAAATAGAATATCCAAGGTCAAGGAATCAATTCAAATTTGTGTTGGTCATAAAATATTCCTCTTCTATTATTGTTAAAACTCAAGATGGTTTCTTAATGAGTTAAAGTGTAGTGTTGAGTTCCTATTAGTAAGAAAACCATTGTTAATTTACATGATTATTTAAATATTTAATCCATTTTTATTTGATATTATGAAACAATCTGATTGATTATACATTATGTCCAAAGCAAAAAAAGAATTTCATAGTTTTCATCTCTTAGACAACATATTCAATGCTTTACTATCAATTCAAAGGGGTAAAATTAGAAGGCTAAAGCGTAAAATGATTAAAAAATAATCTAACCATATATTTAAATATCGATGATATGACTAATTATCTCACACAATATTTTGAATGGTTCATCATGGAAAACCTTGGATAAAAATCAAAACAAGCCAAAACAAAAAAAATTGACCAAACAGAGTAAAGAAACAATGTAGTGGAATAAAAATAAGAAAGAAAACAAAAAAAAATATTATTATTCTAATCCTATATTAATACTACACAAATTTTAAGTGAAAACTCATAATTATTCCTTGATGGATGTGGATGGCACAATTGAGAAGTAATGCTTCAGGAACTATC
Organism: Torreya grandis; assembly: GCA_037957365.1. Taxonomy (NCBI): domain Eukaryota; kingdom Viridiplantae; phylum Streptophyta; class Pinopsida; order Cupressales; family Taxaceae; genus Torreya; species Torreya grandis. The sequence continues at coordinate 1,511,721 of JARHVA010001973.1, read as the reverse complement.
CATTCACTAGTATAGAGAGATCATTTCCTTACGAATCATTTAGCCTGAAGGAATTGCATCCTAATATTTCAAAGATCTTATAAGGACCAATCCAAAGAGGATACAACTTTGAATGTTGTATTTTATATTCATGAGCCTTTTCCATAGAAGGTCTAAATCAAATATTATTAAATATTTCACCTTAAATTTCTTTTCAAAACACATTTTGATGATGTCTAGATGTTTGATGAAAATTTGGAGAGCTTATTTGCATGCATCTTCCATTTGAACAATGTATGGTAATCTTAATTTCACTCTTTCATTAACCTCCATGTATTATTTCATGAATTGGTATGTAGGAAACCTGAGTGTTACTAGGAATAGATGTTTTTGGACATATAATAAAGGAAATGATAAACATTTGAGTGTTTTCTTATATCTAGTTTGATTAACCCAAAGTGCATATTTTAGTAGTGAGTGTCAATATATATGTCATTTATCAATATAATTTTTGATTGCATCTGCCAAATTCTTATTTTTGGTATTCAACGAGATAGTTTCCTTATGGATAATACTTATATGAAAACTTCAAGATGATTTTGTTTCATAGGCCCACTCCATGAGTTTTGCTGACCAGAAAGTGGGTCTCTTATCATAAACTAATGAAATTAGGATACAAAAATTGGAGACCAAATTCTCCTCAAAAAATTTGATCACTTCCTTTGAAATAACATTCTTGGTAGTGACATATTTGGTCCATCTCATGTAATAGTCTATAATGGTTATTATAAAGTTATGGATATCTAAATAATTGAGGTTACTAAAACCAACATAATTAAATCCCCATTAATTAAAGGGATGAACTTTGATCATAGGTTGAAGTGGCATTGTAGTATGGACTTATCTTTTAGTAATAATTTAGCACTCATGGTAGGTCATGATGTGATTCTATGAATTATTAAATATGGTGGGCCATTATTACCCTAATCACAACATATTATGTGTTGTTATAGTTCTTGAAGGATGACCACTACCTAATATTTCTTGAAAGTTAGTCATGACTTATTCAACATCTTCTTTTGATAGGAATCATAGATATATTCCTTCATATTTCCTTTGTTAAAACACTCATTTATTTATCATATAATGGGATGATTTAAACCTAATGGACCTCCTATATTATATATTTAATTTTGGAGGGAATATCTCATAAAGTAAGTAGTAGATGACTAGATCATACTAGTCATGGCTCACCATCTGTGTTTGATCCAAATGAATACAAATGATTATGGGATAAAAATTTATCATCATCTAAATGAGGCCTTGACATCTTATCATCTTGTTGGGTCTAATATCTAGGTTTTATTATTTCATGTCATCCATTCATCTACCTTTGCACTACCAAGATCATTCTATCCAATCATGAGTTTTATGACTTGGTCATGGAAAATGGCATGGACCTTATTTCACAAAATGTAATGCCAAAACTTATTGAATTCCTTTACCAAAATAGGTATGATTATCTAAGGTGGAGTATTTTAGTTTTTAATTATTCAAATTTGTGCTTATGAAGGTAATGGGATGTTACCCTCATAAATTCTTTGCATGAGTATAGGGCTATGGTATGCTCAAAAGTAAAAGATTGGAGGTATAAATATTTTGTGTTGTTTGATATTATTAAGACCAACACTTGAATTATGATGTTTGTGATGTCTTATAATACCACCTTGGTTAGGGACTTTCATTCAATTTTTACATCATATTTCAACATAGCATTAAGAGGCTTAATAATCTTAGAAAAAACATAAATAAATTACGTATGAAATTAATTTTTACAAAGAATGAATTCAATTAATTTTTACTATTATGAAGGGGTATTTTTAAAATTACATTAGTTATTTTAGTGTCAATATAAATACTTTATTGTGTGATAATGTGACCCATAAACTTACCTTAGGTAACTGTTAGCAACCCAAGTTGCACCCTAATAAAGAAGACTGTTCAAATCTACCTCAAACTTGGACTAACATGGGAATGGATTAAAGTTTTTGGGTGAAATTATAATGGATAATACCTATATATTATGGGGATACCTACCCTTGTATATCACTTGTGGTTTAGTTTACTAAAACCTACTACTATTGGTGTGAAGATGGATATAAAGTACATAAAATGAATCTACTCTAAAGGATGGTGATGCACCAATGTAAACACTCATCCACTCAATTTGGAATTCAAAAAACACTAATAAGCAATACAAATGACTAAAACTTACAACTTCAAAGACTTATGAAAAAGTATTTTACACAAAGGTTTCACTAAGTGATTAGAAAATGAGGGTAATGATGGAAGGCCTGATTCAAGTCACTAACCAATTAATATCTCCACTCCAAGATTAGCCACTCAACATTAAAACAATATATGTGACCTACATAAGATTATAAAATAGTAACTAGGTGAGATTAGGAACTGCCAAGGGATAAATACTACCACATGTGCAAGTCAAATTAATAAAACACATTAAACCTATATTAAGGAATTTTAAAATAGTCATTTGTATTCAATTAAGAGGTTATAAATTACCAATACTGAGAAGAGTTTCCTCATTCCAAAGAGAGGCATTTAAAATTAAGGCCTTTAATCCTAATATATAGCAAAAAAGGAGAGAAGGAGAAGGAGGGTGGTGTAGATGAGAGAGGAAAATGTCATCAATGACCATAGTAGATTCATTTCTTCAGTTACAAATAGTTATATAATCCTCCAAAAGACTCTCAATGTTTGATGCTCTTCAATTATATTTGAATGATCCCTTAAGAATTGAATTTATGTAGTGAAGAGTGTGATTGACTTGTTCAACCTCATTCAAGGATTGGATATGCCCCTTTTGGGTCAAAAAGGTTATATTCTTACAGTTACAACATCAATGAGATATAACTAGGCCATCATCAAACATAAAACATTACAAAATCCTTTCAAGCATATGAAAAATTAAATAAAATTACTCATTAAAATCATCAGTTATATGGTGTAATTTATTTTTACCAACTCCCTCAATAGTCTCCCTATGCCTTTCTTCAATTTTACTTGTTGACCAAGTAGGCTTAGTAGGCCACTAGGCCTAATTACATGGTGTTTGTGTTTGATTAGACATGGAAAACCTATAAGATACATTAGGATCCTTTGAATAGGTAATATTTAGGCCTAAATCCAAGTCTCATATCATAACATAGGTCTCCTTGAGTATTTCATACTTGTAAACTTGTCAAACTAGGTGACTAGGTCACCTTGTCCTTCACATTTATAGATTGGCTAATTAAATAGACTCATAGAGACACTTAAAGGAAGATTATTGGAAATATAATGTATTTAAAAGATGAAACAAGTCCCAAAAAAAATATATCTAATGATTATCATCTCCTTAAACTACTTTGTACCTCTATTTTTGGTCTTTTTCCTAAAAAAACACTATTTTTTGTTAGGTCCATATAATTACGTACAAAAAAGTACCATTTTTAGGACCCTCTATAATTTTAATTTATGATTAAAGTGTTTATCAATTCATTAATGAGTTTTTGAGTACCAAAATATCAATTTTTCCAAAATTGGGTTTGCCTTAGGTTTTAAGTAGGGTTTTGGAGGTCCATCATCTTAACGATGGTTCATAAAGTATAAACTTCCAAACAAAAAATTATTGACATGGATATTTAATCATATAAATATTAAATTTTCCTAATAATCTTCAGTTCCCATGCAAAAGGCATGTCAAGATATGAATGTAAGGAAGTGTGCTTGTAGTCTTCTACAAACAATCTAGACATGCTATCAGTCTTAACAATGGTTCATAAACCTATGACCATAAATATAAATATTTATATCATGGATATTAATTTAATATGTGTGAATAAAATATCCTATGATCATTTTACCTGAGTCCTCTTGTGGTGGGAGATACAAACATTTGAATATATGTCTCGAATGATTGTCTAAGACTGTGTGGTTTGAGTTAGTTCTTGAAACTCAAATGGCCCTCATAAATAATTTTATATTATTTTAAACACTTTTTTCATACCTATATAATATTTATTAACCTCCTCATCAAGTCATTTTTCTTAAGAGAGTCTAAGATTACTCTCATGGCGGTGTGGGCCTTCTAGGCCTAAAACAAGCTTTTAGGCCTGATTAACATTTACTAAGTTTTGAGGTCTAAGTGACATGTAGGTAACTTAGAGAAATAAATATAATCATAAAATCCCATTTATTACCTATTCTCACCCCTTTTCTCATCTTCAAACGTTCAAACTTCAACCTTGTTTTTCTTTTTCTCATGAGACTGCCTATAGGTCTCACTATTTTACCATGTCAGTTTGTCAGTGTTTTGACAGTGTAGAGGGTCTGAGTACACCTTATTATATATATATTATGGATTTTAATAATCCTATGACACACTTTCAATGTTGAACATACCCTCAAAGACAATCTTTCCTTCAACTTCATTCTTGCATATCTTAACTCCCTTGCTTAGGATTTACATGCAGTTAAGCCTATGCAACCCTTGGGTTTGAGTTTGGTGATCTTGTCCATATAAATTAAATATATCATAAGTATGGAAAATTTTAATTCCTTTATCAATCCTCTTTATATCTCTTTAGATACTCTCAGGTGATATCCATCTCATGTATAAGTCCTAATCTCATATATAGGTCTATTCTCATCAGTTCTAGGTCTAATAGGCCTAAAAAGGCCATTAGTCTCTATCCACCAAACTGAGAATTTAGAACTTGGATATATTTTAAAATATGTTTACCTTACTCTCAAGTGTTTAAAACTTCAAACAAACCTTAAAACAAGTAATAGGTCTTTATATTATACACACAAGCCTATTTCTAGGTCTATCTTCTTAAGCTAGCCCTCAATGGCATATTATCTTGAAAGATGAGTATCACATACTACAGAGAGAATATGAAGACAATAATATCATATTTATTTGAATTAAAACCTTTTATTAATCTTAATATATCTACCTTGTCTTTAAACTTGTAAATAGCTCATTGGATCTCATTAATGATTAATAACATACTACAAGAGCTTTGAGATAGAACAATGACTATGTACACTATTAATATTACCTTGAGGATAGAATGAACTCATTTAAAAAATTAAAATTATAATTTATACCAATTTTTAATACCTAACTATAACTATATAGGCTTCAAACCTCAAATTCTCCCAAGATTGTCTATATGCATTGACTGTGTGCAAAAGCTCTCTTAGGCTTCAATAGGTTCAAGTTGTACTCTGATAATTTCATATTGATAAGGTATATGAGTGGAATATAGGTGTTAATAAAATTTATAAATAATCCTCAAATGTATCTCACTCCATTAAATGTAACCATAGTCTTTTTCATTCTTCAATCTAAGCAAGACCCTTATAGATAACAAGCATATTGTAACTTACCTTGGCTGAGTGTTATGTCTTAGGATGATTCACATGTTCAATAGCATTTATAAAATAATTTTAATATGATTTAATTTAGTGGTAGGTTTAAACCATCCCAAATATATCATTTCCAACATATATAATACTTATCTTCATTCATTATACATAATACAATACCTAGTACCTATAGGTGTCTTTGGAAATGATTGACTATGTGTTTTGGGTTACGACCTTACTATCAAACTCCTTAATGGATTGAAAATTTTTAGAGTATTTATCAGGTTCAATATATATATTCATTCTTTATATATCACAAGTTCACTTCTAATGCAATGTATAAGACTAAGTTTTTCTCCACTTAGTTGTATATCACCACTAGGCTAGTTGTAACTTCTCCTAAGGTATTTCCTGCGCTAGAAAATCCTTTGAAATTTTATCCACTTGAGATATTTACCTATCCTAACTTAGTATATGAAACTTAAAAATAACCATTCACCTCTTCTTCTCAACTATCCTTTGGAACCAAAAAATGACCTCAAGTCTGCTAGTAGATTATTGGTTGTAGGTGTTGATTTGCAACCTATAGGTATCTTAAAATACACTGACTGCAAATTCATTGGTTGTATCCTTGGCCTATTGAGATAGTATGAAGTTATAAAATAGGAATAAAAATAATTTCACATCTATTCCAACTCTCATTTATGCACCTTTTGTCACAATCTTGTGTTGTGCTAACTATGTACTTTCATGACAATTATAGGTGACTGTTAAGGGCTCTTGTATAGACTGAGGTGGAAGTTAAATGCTATAATACCTTGAGAAGGTATGTACATGGCTTATTAACCCATTAATTTAAAAAAAAAACAAACTACAAATTAGTTAAAAATACTTTTATTTAAACATCTTCTATCCTCAAACATACACCACTTTCCATCAAGTATTCTTGAATGTGTTGTCACCTTGGCTCTAAGTGAAGATTAATTGTTGGTAGGGTTAAACTATTTATAACTCAACTTAAATACCATGATAATTCCTAAAACCCTTTCTCTTACCAAAATAATGGATTCATGATGTGATTGTGTATGGGAGTAGTGATAGTGATATGTATGATTATAATGGGATATGAAAACTCAGAATGGAGATGGAGTGATAAGTTTATATAATGGTGAATGGAAATGACATATAATATGAATATGGAATGAAAATAATAATGAATACAATATTAATAAAACCCAAAAAGGATCTTAGACACCTTGTACATATTCCTAAAAAAATATATCATTCTATAAGTCCTTAACGAAGCATACATAGTGAAACAAGGAACTTAGTATTCTATAAACTAACTTAACATATGTTAAGTTACCTTAAAATATGATAAACTGATACTATTAGTATGTTTATAATATATTTATGGTTTATAGGAACTTAGTATTCTATAAACTAACTTAACATATGTTAAGTTACCTTAACATATGCTAAATTGAGACTATTAGGATGTTGAGGATATATTGATGGTTTATAGGCTATGATATCTTGCATAAATTTTTTATAAACCTTAAATAAATACACATGATCATGAATAAATCATATTATATAAAATATTTTTTGCTTTGACAACCATGGATCAATCATTGAATCATACAACCACTCCAACTTGTCTATAGACTGAAAATTGGTAGTGTAGATGTGTTCTTCAGATTTATAACATCACACATGTGAAATTAGGTTAGAGAATGATATTATAAGGTGGATTATAATCTTTAAAATATCTCTAAACTTTGATTTCTATATCACCATGCTCAAGAAAGGAGAAAACAAGGAAAACCAGTAACTTGTCTGAATGAAGAATGCAATATGAGCACCCTACCTTATTAAGGATTGTTAATAAAGGAGACAGATCCAAATTTAGAAAAAAATTCCCTTAAATATAATATATTTTATGTCCCATAATTTTACCAAAACCTTATATCTTTATATTCTCTCTCATGGTTGTACCATCTGCAAACCTAAAGGGCCTCTTGGGCTGTAAAGAAGCTCAGTGGTGTTTGAGGATCAATTTTAAGTCTATCTTGAATCTTCATGCCATGAAACTTCACTAAAACAACTTCCATGAATCAAAATTCAAAGTATGTTCCTTAAATATACATAAAATTCCATACAAGCCCATATAAATTGTAAGAAATGGTTGAAAACACCCTTTTTGCATTTTTCCACATTTCAAGCTTGGAACCACCATTTTAGGGTAACATGAGGAGAAAATTGGGTCAAAAGGAATCTTAAAACAAGTAATAATTTTTTATGAGAAAAAAATTATCATATTTTTTTGGAATTAAAATGACTAAGAGGTGGGGTGAATCAGTCTTCAAAAACTTTTTTATCGATTTCACTTAAGTAATAATGAACCATTCAAACAAGCATATAGATCTAGAAAGCATGAAAACCTATCCACATAAGCAAAAAAAATAATAACACATATGTGGAAAACCATCAATGGGAATAAAATGCATTGATATCTAAAAATGGACTATAATCCTATAAGACAAACATCAAATTTAGTAGAGCACCTACTTCACATGGAGCACCAACCCCAACTATCTAAGCACCAACTCAGATAGCACAAAAAATAGTAACACATCACATATGTGGAAAACACTCAATGGTAATAAAACCCATTGATATCTAAAAATGGACTATAATCCTATAAGACAAACATCAAATTTAGTAGAGCCTACAACTTACCTTGTATGTATATATATATATATATATATATATATATATATACACAAGGTAATTTTAGGCCTATTTGTGTGTATGTGTGAAAGAAAATAAAATAGCATATTACAGAGTAGAAGGAGATATTGTATACCATAAAAGGAGTATATACTTAGATAGGCTTTAGTAAGCACTAACCTACAAGGAGGAACCAACCCCATATATGAATGAGTAAAAAATAATATATATATATATATATATTATATCATATATATATATATATATATATAAGCCTTCAATACACCTTATTTCTCAACCAACTGATGATGACTACCCCTTCAGCTCTTCATATTCTTAGCCCTATCAAACTGCCTTCTAGGTCTCTATGCCACTCAAAGCACACCATTTGTATTGTTGACAATTAGGCTCTCATACAAAAAAGTTTATCTTGAACAATTAAGGATATAATGTTATTTATCCAAACAATAATAAAAATAAAAAATATAAAAATAATATGTATGACCTGATCAACATAGGTTCATATGAAATTTATTATCATACATATAACCTATATTAAATATTCATCACAAATTGTATATACTCATTTTATGGTATACAATATCTCCTACTTTGTAATATGCTATTTTATTTTCTTTCAGAACAACCAGTTTACCTTAAAGCACAGTCATGGTGACAATGATATTAAACACACCTATTATATAATTATTATATATAAATATAATATGGTAAATATAACCTTATTGTATACAAACCTCATTGAGCCAAACAAGAAGACTGAGAAACTTTTTCACTATAACCAATGAAATAAAAAAATTATAATAGACATGAGAATATATTAAAATTACTAAAAATTTCCTCCATTTAATTTTATTCATCCCTAGGCCTAAAATTACTTTGACTTGGTTAACTTTGACTGCTATAGTAAATCTCTAAGAAATTAGCACTTTTTTGTAGGGTTTACTCACACACATGTAGGGTTTACTCACACACTTGAAAAATAAATCACACCTTGAGGTCCTTGGGAGATTTTAATACAAGATAAAATAGTTTTTATAGTCATTTTATACCATTATTGGCTCATTTTAACCATATATTTAACATTAGGTCACTATTAGGGTTCTAGGAGGGTTTAAACCTGTTTCTACTCTTAACAATCATTCATAAAGAATAACCCCTTAATATAGAAGCTGATGTCTATAATTTTGAGATAATAACCTTACCCATATACCATTAATATATTTTGTTACAAGTAAAATGTTACACATGCTAATGAACACTTGAAAGTCCTTCTCAAGTTTGCATGCCTTCATTATGTGTACTTGAGAGACCTCAAAATCAATTTTCATGTCTTTTCTTACAAACCATGACCTGAAACTACATGAAAATAATTTTAAAAACATACCTCACCTAAAAAAACTTACATGATATCAATCACCTTCAAATATGATCATGACCTCTCACTAGGCCACACACTCTCTCTCTTTGCTTGCTTATACCTTGACCTGCAAATCATATTAGGATTTGAAACTAGAATTCATACATATTTCAATGTGATATCCACCTTAATAAATAAATAAATAAACCTATTTCATGATCAAACATTGAATACATCCTTCATAGGCCTTGAAAATATATCATGATGCCTCGTTAGGCTAGGCATGGCCTAGAAATGGTCTAGGTGCATACTAGGTCTAAAGGTCTTACCTCTATAATATTACCATAATAATATCATTATTGATCCAATACCTCATATACATTCAATAAACTAATATTTCCTTTTATTCCTCTGTTCATCCATCTCACGAAGCCACCATGCTCAAGCCTTCTCAATAGGACTTTACATGTTATGACTAGTGTCATGACTAGGTTTCTCGAGCAATTAAACCTTAAATAATGATATTAAAACACTAATTTATGATTATAAACTTTGTTAAAATTACTTAAATTATCCTCAAAAAATTTGATACCTCTGTACATAGCTCTTTATGCTCACCATGCACATGCTCATGATATGACTATGCTTATTATGACTAGGCTTCTTAAGATACCTTGTACTCTAATACTTGTATTCAAATGTGATTACCTAAATTATGCTATAAAAAAATAAAATTCATTAGAAAAAACTCTTACACCACTAAAACAACCTTGAAAATAACCAATAAAATAATCATTAGGTTGTCTTCAAATTCTCTTTCAATAGAAATACATTAGGTTGCCTTCTTATCACATGGCTTCCTTGTCCCATCAAGCACACAAGCTCATGTATCACATACCATTCACAATTCATATTCACCATATTCACCTTAACATCAATTATATAAAATTGACATCAAATTACATCAACCTTGACATCAATGATAACACTTCTCAACATATTTCACATGTGGGAGCTCTTTTGAAGACCAAACAACATTATAGACTTGTAGAGGAGACATTTTTAAAGCCTAAAACCACTTGAATAAAAACATAACATGACTATGAGGATGATTAAGTGTGTTGCATATGCTTTTGTGGCCTTTTAAGGTCAAAATTTATCATTTTAGGATCAAAACCTCTCTTTTAGACAACATACATAGCTTCAAAAGGGGATTTGTCAATGAATATCATTAAGAATATCTTATAACCTTATTAAAAGTTTTTAATTAGGATTATATGCATCTTATCCACATTTAAAAGTTTGTATTCCACCATACCTTGCATATGCTAAATACACTAGATAAACTCATAGTGAGTTATGAACTACCATCTTCAACCATCTTCATTAAGGTACTCTAGGTCATAATATCACTTCAATCCATTTTCAAAGACATAAAAACATACTCAACACCATGATGATACTTAATAACAATTTAAAATAGGTATGATAATGATAAGACACTAAGACCTAATGCATTCACTTGAAAGTTAAAGACATCATGATGATCAAGCACATCACCTAAGGACCCAAGACATCTAGAACATATGATTATCACAAGAAGACTCTATGACACCTATAACAATGTTGAATGACTTAAATAATATATTAGGAGACATCATCACTACACGTATCACCATGTAGAGTCTTAGGTGGGTGTCATGAAAAGCTTTTAGTTATAGGGGTTCTCATTTGGCCTTATGAGGTGAAATTGACAATAATAACCCTAAAGACACTCCTCTTGGGGTTCAAGGATATGCCATTACTCATACACCTTTCAAATATATTTTTAAAATGTATAATTTGGTCAGACTGAACTTTGAAAATAAGCTACATCATCCATATAAATTATTATGCAATTACGTATTATATTTTAAAATGAAAAATCATATCCCTCTTATAAGTGGCTCTAGCATTGATGAGGCAAAATGACATTATGTTTTGGGGAAAGTTACTACACTTAGTTAGGAACAAAATTTTAACTCTACCATTTTGATTCAATAAGACCTGGTTATACCCTAAAAATCCATTTAGGAAGGACATCATCTGTGATCCACTAACCTTTTAGATAACCTCATCAGGGGATGGCAAGGGTCAGTTATCATTTTCTAATTATTTGTGTAGATTTATGAAATCAATGCATAAATTTATTTAGT